>JBBMOJ010000034.1:0-146893 GCA_038090695.1 Sclerotinia spermophila
CCATCCATCCATCCATCCATCCATCCATCCATCCATCCATCCATCCATCCATCCCAATCCAAACCAAGCACATCGAGCATCGGCATCATAGACGATAAACCTAGCCAGCAATTGTGAAATTTATAGCAACAAATACAATTTGCAATCCATTCCATTTCATATTCCATCAGACTCCCGTATGATAGACATATCAAAATATAACCATGCATACATACTCATACTTTCCATCGAATCACCTGTTCAAACTTCTCATCCGTCCACCCCTTCATTCATTTCTCCAAATACAATCAGGAACACAGTAATTTTTCGTAAAAGCTCGCGAATGGTAAATGTTTCACCATGGATTTCGTTGTAGCCATGTCGTCGAACCTGTCGAATCAAATCGTATTCCCTTCCATCAAAAGTACCATTCCATTATCATTGTCGTATCATTTCATTATGTATCGTAAAAAGTTGTTTCGAAGAGTTTAGCTTCTTTCTTCATGTCTTTCATCCTTCCTTCCATCGAGGCGTCTTAACATTAAAAGTGTATTCTTCCAGTGAAATACAATACCACTACCACGGCAGCAGCCACAAGGATAGCCACTAAGAATGTGACTCCAATGCAGATGAAGCGACAGCGACGTTTCTCCTTGTACTGTTGATCCAGCCAATCTTCACCGCCGCTATTTTCACACAGCATCATCAGCAAAAATCCTTCACTCCCTTCCTCTGTAACCCATATAAACCGCTTCATCTCTTCAACTACTTATCCATCCCTCCATTTCATCTCGCACCTTCCTACTCTTTAACCCACAGCCTATAGAAGAAATGAAAAGACCTACCCATAAGAATTCTTTCTCTCCACCCGCTCACTAGCAAATCCACTCTCCAACCCCTTCAAGTCCACCTCTGACATGTGTACCGCCGTTGAGAATCTCTTCCAGAACATTGGATCTCTTACTAAACCCATACTGGGCGATTGCATCGAGATAGGTCGTTGCGATACTTCTTGTTGCAACGGTGAAGGACGATGTTCCTTCATCCCGAAATTGCGTGGTTTACCTCCCATTTTGTTGTATTAGAATGGGTGTCCAGTATATGAAGGATTATGGATTGAGTATTTTGAATGAGGTGAGATGGTGAGAGTTGTTGTTTGATGGAATCAAAAGTTGATGAAAAAGTAGACTTTCATGCAACCTTTGTTAGATTGAAAGGATTGTGTTTGATCTCTCGAAGCTGTATTTATTTGTGAAGTTGAATAGGAGACGATGATATTGAAGGTGAATGCGAAAGTGAGTGTAGTAGTTAAAGACGAGCCTCCGATCCGATCCAAATATTCCACACCACACAAAAAAATGAGAGTACTGCACCTTCTCCAATTATTTCAAAGGTCAAAAGAGTGTATATAATTGATTCAACCTGAGTTTCAATCTGATTTCATATCTCGAAAAGCGAATGACGATAGTGTGACAAAAGAGTGAAAAATCGAAAGAAAGCTTCAACTATCGATTAAACTTTCAAATGTTTGTAAATAGAGAGAGTGAGTGGGTGAACAAAAAGACAGGACGGGACAAGATGGGACAAGATGGGACAAGATGAGACGAAACAGAACAGAACGGCATGAAACAACTTCTCTAGAAAGAGATTGAGATGAACTTGATTGTTTTGTAATGAGAAGAAATCTCAGGTCTCCCACTACTTAATACATTGTTATTAAGTCACTCTATACAGGCTTTTTTTTTTGTTTCTCATACTCACCGATTCAAATAGGAAGGAACCCTGGTGAGAGCCTGGATGCGAATGAATTTATCATTATCACAGTACCACAAACTTATCCATTTGTTCATTTTTTTCTTTTTCGTTTTTTTCTTCAAGCCATCTTCAATAGTCCATAAATGGGCGAATGAAGAATCAATTGCATGCTGCTTTATTATTATTATCATCCACATTCTCACATACACATAAGACACATCCGATTTAATCTCATGAAAAGCAAATATAATATAAAAGCAGCTCTCAATACCGTTGAAAAGGTCCAAATCCAGGCCATAAACCATTATCATAGATGAACAGGCCCAGGAAATGAGAAGTGGAGACATCTCCGATTCAACGATTCAACGATCCAACGATTCAATGAAATGGAGTGAAATCCGATGAAACCACAAATGCAGAGGAGGTACAATCTCATTTGGAACCAATTAAAAATCAACCAATGATATCACCGAGAAATATATTGATGATGAAGGTGTGACAACCAAAAGCAATAAACTTCAAACTCGAGTATTGATATTGCATAGGTACTCTGTATGTGGAAGTGGAAGTTGACAAAAAGGACAAGGTACTGACGCCATTTTGAAGAATCAGGAGAAGATGTCTGTCGGTCGGGACGATGAAGATTGGAAGGTTAAATTTGCTGAATAGCTTCACAATCTGGAGGAGAGAGGAAGCTACAGTACTGTACAGTATAAGAAAGGGGTGAAGGAAGGTTTTAATTGTGATACAATATTCCCATTATATCCAAGTGTCTAAAAAGGATCATCAGAATCAAAATATGAGTTGTTGTCTCTAATATCTGAAAGTACAGCCAGCACATATTATGTAGCACACAGAACACACTAATAATCCCCTAGTAACAAAGACAGTGCAAGTGCGATACAAACAAGACAGAGATAGAGTAGTCACCACACAACACAACACAACAAACACACCATGGCCCATAAACAAATAAACAAACAAATAGATCAATAAATAAAAATCCTTCCGCCCCCTCCACCCACCCCGTTCACCCCCCACATCCTCAATCTATTTTCCAATTTATCCATTTCATCCATCCTATCCCATTCCACCATCCCGTCGCTTACCCACCACCACCTTGTCCACCACAATCACCACCCCACCGTTCCATTGCATCATCAGCACCTATCAGCAGCCTGCTATCCCAGCATCCAGCCACCAAGCCCACAAAAACCCCCAAAAAAATCAAGCATGGGTAGCATCACCCCAACACCCAACCCTCCTCCACCATCACCATACTGGCAAATCAACATCCCTCCCACCACGCCCTCCTCAACCTGTCCCCCGTACCTGCAAAACCTCTCCGCCAAAGACGACCGCATCCTCCGCACCCCCGACTCCGCCCACCGCACACTCACCTGGCCCGCCGTGCGCCAAATAATCCGCGCCAACCAGCTCGATCGCTTCCAGCGCCGACCCTCGGACCTGCGCCAATATCTCGAATACTGCTATCGCATCAAACGCAAATACGGCTCCATGATGCGCTTCATCCTGGATGAGAAATTGCAGTGGAAAGACTCGGAAATGCGCGCACAGCATGCACCCTTTGGCAGCGAGAGTGAATATAAAATTTTAATTAATGATTGGCCCTATGGCATTGATGAGAAAATTGTCCATCTGGTTGTGTGGACGAAATTCGCGTTGGAAGATGATCCCGAAACGGGTGATACGAGGGAGGATGTGAAGAAGGTGATTGATGAATGGGTTGCGCGTGTTTTTGGGAAGATGTGTGGGGGTGAAAATGTAAGTACCCTTTCTATCTTTCTTTTTTTTCCATTATTCAATACATAAAGGTGGAAATTCTCGTATTACTTTGCCTTCTCATGCCTTGCATTAGTTGATTCCCCAGGATATGTTATGTATCATGATGACATGTGAAGAAAGCTGACGAAAAATTTCATATATAGGTGATCTGGTTTAGGAATTGGAGAAGCCTAAAGTCGATACATTCGGTGGAGCATTTCCACGTTATGCTCTATGATCCGGCTCCGGAATTTGTAAGAGAAGTGATGGGAAGTATTTGACAATTGAGAAGCTGTGAAGTGAGACTAAATGTGTAGATAAATTGCAAGCAGAGCGAAGGTAATGGGTATGGCGTTTATATATGCATAGAATGGTATTACTAGAACGGTATTTAATCGAGAGGTGTTTAATAGAGCGGTAATCAATAGAACAGTATTTAATAGAATTGTATTTAATACAACAGTATTTAATAGAATTGTATTCAATAGACCGGGTTATAGAACAATTAGATAATAGACACAAAGGTAGAGAGACTAATCATAAGATGGCAAGAAGATAGTTCGACTTCTAGTCGTGAATACACAAACAGCTAAATTTGTATTGTCTAATGTGTGACCTATTTCTTCACAGCCTTGCAGCGAGCAAGTGTGTGTCCCCCTCCCTGTTGTCATCATCATGACCGGGTATAATTTCATGGCTTATAATGCCAACCAAAATTCCGTTCCCATTAATTCGGGTATAATCTTTATAACTCCTACACCATCCAAACGCCACCCAAGGTTTTGCTGCACGCCCCTTACATGTGAGCTAATCATCACCGCTTTCTAAATGCTGACCTCGCTGGCCTAAGCATATTCTCTGGGAATGCCAAGACCCTCTTCCTTCTGCAGCCTGTATGATTCTTCTTGCTCCTTTGCCTCGTTGATCTCATCCTCAACATCTTGTTTCCAAGCTCCTAAATCGGGTGGGAGGTTTTGGCTTTGTACACTTGGTGCGTGTTCCACAAAGCGCAGCTGTTCGTGAATGCTGGACACAATGTCATTGATTTTTTTTTCCGAATTGTGATTCTTTCTGGCTCCGGTTTGACCTTTGGGAACTGAGCCCTTAGCACTTAACAGCTCAGTTAGGTCCGGATATAAGGATTGGTTTCGGAAATGGTCGCGGTAGGGCGTATGCATAGGAAGTTCCTCATTAAGCTTCGCACCAATTGCAATACTGGTTTCATTTGTCCAAGCACGTGCGACATTGCGAGGTGTGTAACCGCCTCCTCCGACAAGCATAAGAGGTATTCCATACCGTTTGACATGCTCAACACAAGCGCCGTGGCCCTGGACGAGAACATTGAATGTTCCAATGCGATCACCTGCTAATGAATCGGCTCCACATTGAAGGACTATGGCACTAGGACGGAACTTTTCAACACATTTATCAACGACTTGTTTGAATACCCTGTTGTATTGCTCATCATCGATGCCGTCATTCAATGGGACGTTGACAGCGTGATGAGCACCTTGATTGTTTTCATTCTTCGGGCCAGTGTCGTCTAAAGCGCCTGATCCAGGAAAAAAGTTTATGGGATCCCATTTGTGGAAGGAAACGGTCATGACTCGGCCTGTTGACCAAAAGGCTTCTTCTACTCCATCGCCGTGATGGACATCTATATCAATATATAAAACTCTTGGAACCGATCTTAAAAGTTGGAGTATAGCAAGTACGATATCGTTCACATAACAAAACCCAGAAGCTTCAGTCTTTTTGGCATGATGTAAGCCTCCAGACCAATTTATGGCAATATCTGATGTCCCATTACAAAGGTTCCGAGCAGCATCGAGCGATGCACCCGAGTACATGGAACAATAATTGAAGAGCCCATCAAAAACAGGACAATCAAAACTACCAAGGTTGTATGGTGTTTCGAAACGTTCGTCTGGTGGCTTGACCTTAGCAGTCTTTAGATATTCGAGATATTCGTGAGTATGGAAATCCTCCAATTCCTCCCGGGTCGCCGCACGTGAAATATAAGTATCCATGGCAACGTGCATACCGTATGCCATGATCAACCCTTTTGATAGAGTCAAACGCCACGGTTTCATAGGATGTTTCGGTCCAAAATGATGTTTTTCGATCATAGGATTCATATGAAACGAAACATTATATCCCGTCGGCCGAACGATTCCATTCTTTATAATTTCCTTTTTGACTTCCTCGAGGTATCTTAAGTTATCAGAATCATTTGGTTCTTGCAATGGAACCCCCCATTCCTGAACAATAGAGCTCATTTTGAGTATTGTCGAAGGCCTTGGGTATTCGGTGCAATTGTCATATGAGTTGGTGCTGTAAAGATCCTTGATAGGATATGCGAGCGAGCAGACGATAGAAAGATGCGAAATATTCAAGTCGCTGGTAGCTTTCGATGGACGTGTGTACCGTCTATACCTTTCACCTGGAGCTTTGGTAGGCAAACAGATTGATAACTTAAAACCCGCTGTTCACCTAATCATCTTATGTGAAGGTAAATCGTATCTCTATGATTGTTGTGTAGCTCTGGAAATAGTAAAGGACTCGCTATATCTCGTACCCAAGTATGCTCCTTCCTCTCCCCTCCCCTCTGATAAGAACTGTAGTGCTATTCGTCACTTTGTAAATGGTCTAGGTAGGTGAATGGAATTTGTCGAACGGGATAATTTAAGGTAGACAATTCCTCTGAGGGGTATTGATATGTTATTCTTCCTTTTATCAATGGAGTACTTCGTAAGTATGGGGTATAGATTAGAATATAGGAGGTGAAACAACGTTTTGATATATGAAGGTAGGTAGGTAGGTAGGTAGAGAGTACGATGGAATTTTATTGAGTTCAAGGTTTCGATCACCCAATTCATTGAATATAAATAAATTATTGAGGCTCTGCGGAAGAATGAATGATTGAATGGTATTGATCGAATGCTTACTAATTAGCTTCTATCTCAAAAGCAGGGCAGGGCAACTCTCTCGATACTCTCTATCTATCCATGACAACTTGCGTGGATTGAAGGCGATAAAAGGTTTATAACTATTAATCGTTCCAATCCCAATCAATCTTTTATCAATCTTTCATCCATCCTTTTCTTTCTCTACATCACATTCTCGTTCACCCTCCTTGAACTTGCCGAGTGGCTAGATGTGCTGACTTTTGCCTACCAGCCTACCTAATAAAGTACTTACATATATATGATAATTCGAGTACTCGTACTCTCGTACTTGTTGTACTCACTTGCACTTTATCTTATCAACTTGTCCTCGGGTCCGTTTCTTTATTAATCCTTCACAAGTCAGTCACCAACCCACAACTAAAACGGCCAACAAAACATCCCACCTGCGTGCGTTCGTGTGGTGGTTCAACTAAATCCCCCGTCGCGCGCATTCACTCGCTCCCTGCCCCTCGAATTAATTATTTGTAAAAGAAAATTCCCATTTTTCTTATTCAAATAGGATAAGACTGCTGGAGCCACACCCTTCACTAATCTATCCTGTGCCTGTGCAGATTATTGGTAACTTTTTATCATCAATATCCTTAAACATTCAAGGTAAGCTGTCGCAACTTCAGTTTTGCATGCGCAATCATTCCTATCAAAGGCATCATATTCTCATGAAACCTACATCTTCCTATCTGTTTTTTTGATTCTCATTCCTTCGTTTCGGACATCATATCTTGCCTTCACAATATACGTTCGCTGCGGGATTCCCGTCAACGTTAATAACAATGCCCAGAGACGATCTTTCCATCGATTTTGTCCCCAAATACAAAAATAATATCAACATGCCGCAGATGGAGCAATTAGATACAGCGGGAGTTCTCGATGATTGGATCAACCGTGTCGCAAATTTACCCCACGAAATTGCCTTCAAACAAGATGAGATAGGAGAAAAGGATAAAGCAATGCAAGAGTGCCTCACTGTCATAGCAAAACACGATGCTGCTCTCCAAAAATGGACCAAGGCGAACGGGGCAAACCAGCCGAATCCAAAAGAGCCAAGCTTGCACAAGATAATCCTCGAGAATTACGAAAGAGCTGAGCGTCTTCAAGATGAGAAAATCAAGTTATGTCTAGATCTAGAAGGGCTTGTTGAGGGACACGTACGACGACTGGACCAGCAAATCAAAACGTTACAAGCTAAAGGAGACTTTCCCAAAGATCCAGATTTGCCTTCGCTACTAGACCCAAAACCGGTTGATCGCGCCCGATCAGACACCCACGGCGCCACGAGACCCCTTGGTGAAATCATAAACTCGGTCTCCTCACATGCACGACATCCAAGCAATTCTCGAATATCTGCCAGTAGTAACCAACTTAATGGCGCGATGGCATCTTCTGCTCCAGCAACACCCGCTGCCACTTTACTTTTGCAAAGACAAACTCGGGAATCGTCTCTTGGCGCGGTGAACAAGCGACCGCGGCTTACTGGAGGTCTGGGTACTATGCCAACAGCTTCTAGTGGACTTGCTCGCCATTCATCGATGACTCCGGGTACCCCTCGTGGAGGTACACCATCTGCCGTACGCGGTGGTAGTGCTGGACCAAGAAACTCGCAGAAAAAGAAAGTAGCACCGCAGGGCAGCAGGCAAAGTGGCGCTCCACGCAAAGGGAAACCTGGGAAATCTGGTCTTAGCAGATTAAAGCGAGGGCATAAAAATTCACCGTCCTCTGCAAACGACAGTGAGCTCAGTGATGCGGAATCTGGCTCCATCGAAGAAGAAGAAACCAACGGACGTCAAAGCAAGGACGCCGATGGAGACGACGATATGGTTGATATCGACGATGAAGAGGGCGGAGATGATAAGAAATACTGCATTTGTCACAACATCAGTTATGGAGACATGGTGGCTTGCGACAACGAAGACTGTCCGTATGAATGGTTTCATTGGTCTTGCGTTGGCGTCAAGAGTGACCCCTTGGGCACCTGGATATGTCCAGTATGTACTCCTAAAATGCCTAAGAAGGCCTGATAGCATTTGTTTGACGGGCGGCGATTCTGGATCATTAAAGTGGAGTTTAGGGACAATGGTAAATACAATCAATCTACGGATAAGAATGGGTAAAGGGCGTTTATAGCTAGAGATAGTAGGCTAGCTCTGGGACTTGTATCTTGTTGATGATAATCCCCAACTACTAGTAGGCTGATGACGATATCACTTCAGATGGTTGAGCACATTAGCCTCATATTGGGCTTGGCCCTTTTATCAGAGACTGCAATTAAGTTTTTATGTGGAACTAGTGCCTGTTGGTAGAGTGAAATACTGGAACAACGAAACAATCTACCCCGCCATTAAGTTGACATTTTTGTGCAATTTGTCTTACACCGCCTTTATTATTCTGCCATCTACATTTTACCCCGCCAATAATATACACCCCGTCCTTTCCCTCAATCTATAAAATCACTTCCATGCTACAATCTTATATTCGTTCTTTCCTCACTGACCTCGCAATTCCTTGACGGGCAATCACAATGGAGTCTCAGTAAGTTTATTGACGCTTTTAGTATTTTCATATTTACAATCATTATCGCAAGTACCAAATAATCACTCATCACATTGATATTCCCCTTCGCTTTGTTCAACCTGCGTAATTGTTACTTTCGCTATCATTTCAACGAGCATCAAATACTTGGGTTCCTGCATGCACTAACACATTGTCTCAAGAGCTGATCTTAGCAATCCTTCCGCCATCCCTAGTGGAGTAAATCTTGGGGATCCATCTACCAGACTAAAACAAATGCTAACAGAGCCAGGATCATTCCTCTATATTGAATATGTCATATCATCCCGCTGGCCCTGTATGGATGTCGGCTTGGGAACTTTCAAAAGCTCGTGATGAACCTATCGCTGTCATTGGCGTCAAAGACGTGCAATTGCAGGCCCAAACCGGAGCCGATGGATGGGGCGGGGATTGGGATGAGGCTACTTGTCCACGCCTACCAGTCCTAGTCTCGGTATCCGTTTCTTTACGACGACCTTTCAAGAAGGCATCTGAAGATGATGATATTACAGGAGATACTATTCATTATGGCCTCATAAAATCAGCAATCATCGAAGCTGTCAAAAGTTATCATTCAGGACCTCTAATACCTGGCGCTGCACGCCATGTTTCCATGGACTCAATCTGTAGATTCATTAGTACTTTTCTTATTGTCCGCCAAATCGCAGTAGTTGGAAACATTAATTGGTGCTCAATGAGAGTCATGCTTCCAAAATCGTCTTTACGAGGAGCTGGTGCCAGTCTTACGATACAGATAATTTACAAGGAACCTTCGTTGAAGGGACAGGAAGCGGGCGTCGCGAAATGTTTTGTTGGAACCAGTCGTACGCTTCGACTGCATGATCTTACAATTCCCACCATAGTAGGCATGTTACCAAAAGAGCGCACCATGAAACAGAATGTAGTTGCGAATATTGAGATAGACAAATGGTATAGCGAGAAAGATCTTCATTGGGATCTGGAGCAGGTTATTGTGAAGGTATCCAGCCTATCCTCATGTCAGTCCATCTTGCGTATCATATTTACTAATTCATTGAGAATATTCAGACGATAGAAGAATCGACATTCAAAACTTTGGAAGCACTGGCAGAGCACATAGGCAAAAATGTCACTCGCCACTTTTTAATTCCTAACATCTTAGAGCACGCCTTTTCAAAGGATTCCAATGAGTTGGATAGATCTAGTGATAATTATAGAGATGTCTTATGGGAAAGAACATCTGTACACACTCATTGTCCAATTGTTAAAATTAAGCTGGAGAAACCAGGTATATACATTGACACCACACCAGGTGTTGAAATGAGCATGGACGTTCGACCCATAAGTGGCTCGCCGTACTTTCATTTGTGGGAAGGGTACAAGAGGTTGCGTTTGTGTCCACGTCCCCTCATAGGCAAGCTTACGGACTGGATTGCAAAGGAGCACCCGGAGGAGCTGAAGGTTGAAAACGCGTTAGATTCAAGAGACCTTAATAAAAATCTGGATGGCTTCCAGACCGATCACGCCAGGAACCAAGGAATTACGAAGGAAATCACTGCTCAGCCAGAAGAGCAACCAAAGGATGGAGAATCGTCAATTTTTGGAGATATTGATCGAAAGCTCAAGCATTTGCAAATGAATATTGCCAAGTTCAGGAGAACCACACAAGAAATCATTGCTCAGCCGAAAGAGCTGAATGATATAGAATCGTCAATGCTAGTTGAAGTTGGCCGAACACTGGATGGCTTAGGAGACGTCCTCGCCGAGGCTCAAAACGTCACACAGGGGTTCGTAGCTCAGCCATCATCTTCCGAATCTGAAAGTTTGTAGATGAAGGGCGGGAGGGGAGGAAAATGACGAAGGGGCGGTAGTGGATTTGGTGAATATTATATCTCTGAAAGACTATTTTCCTGACTTGAACTAGAAAATAATGAAAAGTGGCGCCAGCATTGAAAACGGGTTAGATTGCAACGGGTTAGATGGTAAATGTATGGAATCAACGGCACTATTTTCTTTCTTTTGTTAAGAACTCGGCATTCACGGTACATTTTGGGTTGCATTTCATATTCTAAACCACTTTACAGCATAGCTTCCCCGAGAACAGCTGCGCATGTTGAGGACTAGCGTTGTGTATTTAATTATTTGAGTGCATTAGAATTAACATCTTGTTCTCAATCAAGGATCCAGATTTGAAATGAATTCTTTGCACGATTTCTTGGGATCTTTGATTATCATTATCATTGCCATTGCGAGTCTATCAGCTAACTATCTGGGTTTAATATGGGGTTTCCAGCAGTTTCGGCGGGGGGCGGTTGGCGACCGCTATGTGCCATTGATCTTAATATCATTGTTTATGGGTTAATATCAGCTTTGTAATGTAGCATAGATTCATGATCAAGTTCATGTTATGAACAACACTACCTCACAGAAACCAAGATTTCAAGTTCAAATTATACATTCTTCTTTCCATATATACCTAGGTAATTACTTTTCCTCAAATATAGCCAACGACAGCAAACAATACTGGATATCCCATCGATCAAACGCCTAGAATATGTGTATATGCGTATATGTATGATATGATATGATATGATATGACATGATGCGTATGAGACAACTCCGCAAATCCAAGCACCCTCGCTGATTGCATAGTATAGTATTCCAAAACAACTCCAATCCATGCATCGAGATAAAATAAATATTACAAGTAAGAAAAGCCAACCTTGAAACGAAACTATCCCCAATAACCTATAAACGTTCTGGACTCTGCGCACCAGGCATCACTGTCTCTCTCGCCGCTTCCGCCTCCATTTCTAATCCATCTCTCTTGATGGTATATGCTTTCCAACCTACAAATGTACAGAGGATGATTCCCACCACTAATGCTGAGCCCATCAACATACCATTGATAGGTACCGGATTTCCATTGAAGACTTTGTGGAGTAAGGCGTCTAATCCACTTTGACTAAAATTGAGTAGACCCGCTAAACAGATGATCAATCCGTATACCGTTCCAAAAGTACGGAATCCAAAGACCTTGGCTGAATAATCGGATACCGCGGTGTAATAGAATGGACGGTAGAGGACGAAAAGAGAGATATTGGCGTAGGCGGCCCAGGAAAAGGGGAGCATGCCGAGAACACCGATGGTGGTAGCGATGGTCACGAGGAGCGAGAGAACAAATGGGGTACTGGTGTTATCGAGAATCAGGCCAATGAAAGGGATTGAGAGGACGCCTCCTAGTGGGAGAGCCAGATCGAAGAAAGTGTTGACTTCGACCGCTTTATTGTACGAATGAAGGAGATACTCGTATTGTGGGCGAATGGTGGCGACGAAGAAATTGATCCGTGTCATTTGGATGACGGTAAATAGAGTAATAAGGACGAACCATGGAGACATGATTTGCTGTACTACCGTTTTTCCGTGTAACACTCCCCATACCCCTGAGATTTTATTCTTGCGCTCTTCTTGTCTGACTTGTTTACTGCCCGGTTTGGTGCCCAAAAGTTGGGTTATTTCTGAAACAATAGAATCACGACGTTGGCGACGCTCTTCGCGAAGGAGAGCGGTAGTTTCGTCCATCTGATCATCGAATAGATCGTCATCTTCAACCTGTTTGACCATTTCGCCTACTGTCTTGTACGATTGCGGAGGCATGACGAATATTTGCGCGACGAGAATAAAAGCCGGGACGATCAGATAGATGAGGAAGAACTGTTTGATGTGGAAAGTACCATCACTCCATTGATATATGATTCGATATACGAGAAAAAGTGCACTAGAAGTGTCAAAGGCACCTTGGAAGTCATTAGGTCAAATTCGAAGGTTGAGTGAGGCAAAACAATTACTTACCTGTTAACAGTGCCAAGATCAAACCGGAATATTTGGGAAAGGTATTCGAAAGCTGATAAGAGGTGATCAAGAAGAAAGCTCCTCCAAGTGCCAACAACAAATATCCTGGAATAAATCCATCAAAAGGTAGCTCACCAGCAAAAGCAAAGAGTGTAGCTCCAGCCGCCAAGAAAACGCTTCCTATTATGCCGGCTACTCTGGGACCAAAGTTATCCAAGATGGAGCCAATTGGTAAAGCTGCAACATTTGTGCCGACCGCAGCAATCGTGAACATCAAATTCAAACGGATCTCCTGCTCAAAACAAGTTCGGACCCCTTCTTTCAATTCATCTTCTGTACAATATTCTCGATATACACCTTCGCGGATAAGGACTGGTTTGAGAGCTGCATATCCGAAGACGATACCGGCAGCGAGGAGACAGTATACTACTGCAATTGCGACTTGTACTATGATTGAGAGTTCAATTAGTAATTATCCGCATAATTGTTCCAGAACATTAGACGAAAAGTATGTAGAGTTTCCCAGTCAGACATGCAAATGCTGCATTGCATGCGCATCACCACAAACAAACAAATGTACAGTACATACATATTCGCTTCCCCTTGGAGACCTCAAACGCCGCCACCGTTTCTATCTCCTCGACCACATTTTGCTGCTGTTCCAATCCATCCCCCCAATTTCCAGGCAAGGGACTAAAGCTCAATTTCCTTCTCTGCGAGCCAGCTGGTGATCTGCCTCTTTCTGGCGACAAAGATTCAAAAGATGTTACTCTTTGAGACAGCGACATAATTGATTATTCGACCTTGTACCCAGTCTGTGGCACGTCGAGTTTATATATATACTCGTGCAGGAAAGAAAGAGGCGGCGGTGACGCTATGATTACCTCGTGGTCCCAATTGTCCAAATGTAGAAACAAGATGTGTTGCGGGGTAGGAATGTTTTATATAATAGAAACTCAAAATTGTGGCGGGGGAAAGAAATTAGCTTTAGAGGGTAGAGCTTGTGATTCATCAAAGTGGTTCAGTTCATCAGCTAATTGCGTCAGAACCTTTAACTTCTCACAATGAATACAACTTTTGAAATTTGGAATAAAATCAACCTTTTCAATTGTTTCTTCTTGTTACGAAAGAGAAAGTTGTATGTATGTGGCACTCGAAAGAGATCCGTCCATTTTATAGGAAAGATATTCATTTTATACAAATACAAGGTAACAATCTACCTGGTACTTTCTATTAACTTTGGATCCAATGTTGGTCGACTAGGCTCTTTTAACCTTGTACTTGCATACACTGAGGGTCGTTCTACTGCATTAACAGATTACATAGCTCACGATCCATATATTTTCTCGGCGAGAATTCGAAATTATTGAGAAAATCTGGGAGGAGGCTTCATCGGATTCCTCCGACAGTGGTAGAGAGAAATTGTCGATTATACTCTGTAGTGAATATAAAAAGTCGGAAAGACGACAGGAGTGGTGGAAGAAGAAGGCAGCCAAGTTACAAATTTATCTACAGAGTTCATGGGCAAAGGACTGTATTAGAGAATATTGGATTTGATTTTTATATATAATATATATATTTTTTTTCACGGAATGTACTGCGCAAAGCTTCTCACGACATCATACACCATTGCGAAGATGGATTTGACTGCTTCTTTAGTGATCGCTTCTTCGTTTCAGTTCCCTTTTCAACCCAATATACGTTCCTCATCATCCAGGCCTACATCGTTGATTCCACCCCGTTCCCCAAGTGCTTTCAAAACTCTTGTGCTCTCTCCGGATGATTAATGTACCACTATCAATTGCGCCAGCCTCAATCAAGGAAATTCGTCAATTACTATAGGGAATAACGCAAAATAAATGACAACCAAACTCGCCATGGTATCTCCTTCCCATAGAAATAAGAAGAACAGAAAAGTAAAATACATCGCATAATTTTGACCACCTGTCACTCCGCGAAAAAAAGGGGCGGAAGAGAAGCACCACTCCCTTCATTTTCCAGAAAATTTACCATTCATCCCTTATTTGCCCCTAAATATCGGCTCCACTATTTTATCCTATCAAGAGCCGTGTGTGCCAACGGGTGTGATGTCTCTGCTGGTTCGACCAGTTTCTTTCTTGCTAAGTAAACTTCTTCCAAAACCTGAACGGGTTTTTGGACTCTCCGATCCACTTTCTGTAGAGCTCATGATGAAATTAGATTTTACCGTGATGTAGCCCGCTCCACAACGGATTTGCTTCTCTTGCATTGTGCCAGTCTCATCTACGACGAGAGCTCCCTCACCAAGATCATCGTCTGAACCAAAGGTATTATGTGCCTTGACAGAGACTTGGAAGGTCGCATCTGCAGACGTGGTGCATTTGAAGCTTTCTTTCTTCTCGTTGAAGATTACGGTGCCGTTAGGTGATTTGATATGGTCAGTCTTGTGAATGACTTTAGGCTTGGGACCCAGCGATTTAACATAGACCATAACGCTTGAAGAAGGTGGGAATCCTGATGCAGACACAATTGTGAAGTTTGCAATACCCACAGGTCCTCCTGAAGCGCCAGGAGATCCAAACATACCAGAGTGCCCCGAGGCCGCTCCGAAAGACTTGGTTCGTCCATGAGTCGGTTCTCCTGGAGGTGTCTTTGGAGGCATGATTTCTGGGATTGGTGCTCCTGAGCCGGGGAGAGCACTCCCGCGCTTTAATCCGCCACTACCGTTAGTTACAGGAGCATCGTTCTCTAGGTCGGAACTAATGCTGCTACCGTTCACTTCTTCTTCGTCCTTCTTCTTGCTTTTAAAGCCGTGTCGAATGAATGAAGCTCCTTTGCCAACACCATGTGCCGCAATGCCAACACCCTTGATTGGAGCCCCTGCGACTCCAGTGACAATTTTTCCTGGCGTGGCAAACGTACCAGAGAATGTCGAGCTTCCTTGTCTCGACCTGGTCACGTAGTCTGGGCGGAAGAGCAAGCGTAGACGAATAGAACCCGACTTGCCTTCTAACGCCAAGTTCATTTCCTTTGGCTTGAATGGCTCCAAAAGATTTAGATTAATCTCAGCTTTGCCAAGGAAGTCAGCCTTGTCACCGAAGTCCCAATCCATAACATTACAAACGAATTGCGCTGCTGTTCTTGAAGGTACATCGAGCTCGAAGAATTCATTCCAAGCTGGGTGTAAAGTCTTCTTTTGGACTTTAGTCTTGAACACCAAGCTACCATTGAACTCAAACTTGCAATATGGATCCGAGTATCCGTTGCGGTCCGCAGATGGAAGATCAGTAGCATCTAGAACATCTACTCGCAGTTTTCCCATGTTGTTGATACTCTCGCTCGGATCTAGATTCATCTTAACTGGGATATACTTAAGTGAGACCTTAATACTGCTAGTGTGGCCGTCATCATCTCGAAGCTTGAGTCTATGACCGATGTTAGCAGTTGTCTGAAGTTGGGGTTGTGAAAGAGAGCCTCCCTCCAGCCCCCAGAAAACGAATAATAATTTGCACTTACATGGTAGGATTATTGAGGCACTGTTTAAGAGTAGCTAGTGTCTCCCCACTCAGACGGGCAATAGTGGAGTCTTTCTTCTCATCACCTTTTCTCTGCTTTTCTCGAATACGTATGGTGATCTTGGAGAAATCAAGTTCACGAACAAAGCAATCACCAATCTCATCCAATGTCATTCTCTTCGTCTTTATCGTGGAGGACGAGTATGAAGGGAACGCCATATCATCAACAACGACCTCGACGTGGACATTGCTTCGGGTCAAGTCGCAATCAATTATCTTGAAGATAATGAGACCAGATTCATACTTGAGTAATTCTTCGGGCGTAAGATGAATCTTGGGAAGTTGCTTTTCTTTCGTGGTCTCTTGTTGCTCTTGCACTCCTTCTGCAAGCTTTGCAGCCATCGCGGATTCACTTGAAGACCGCATAGGCTTTTCTGATTCGTCCCCATTTTCCACAACATCCTTAACGCCATTTTCCATACCAGTTATGCGACCTCTCTCGGATGACTTTTTGCGGGCGGCCTCTTCTTTAGCTTCTTCCTCATCTTCGGGATCTGCGACGTTCAAGCATGGGTAGAATGCTACAGTATAATTGAGTGTTCCTCTGGGAGAGCCCTTTCCATGCATGCGCAGTCCACCGGCTTGGGGAACCTTTTCATCATTTACAATATATTCCCCATTTTCAAGCTGTTCAATGTAGTCAGAAGCCAGAAGTTCGATCGATCCTAAGGTGCGATCACTGTTGATGGTCTCTTGGTCCATAACTTCCAAAGTCAACTTCTCCCTAACACTGTGGACGGGCACGTATACAACTTCGTCGAAGTCTGGGTTCAGGTTGTTCTGGAATGTGACTGTTCGGGCCTTCTCTATTCCAGATAAAAGAACTCTGACGTAAGGATCAGATTTACCCAGAGTTTCAAGATTTCGAAGGTCTCGCGCATTCTTGAAATGAAATCTCATGACACCGATGGGAGTAACATAACCGCCAGTGCCTGCGCCCACACCCTGCAATGCAATTGGTTTCCACTGAAGCGTCAGCTTGGCTCTGCCGGAATTGGCTCCAGCAAGCGTGTACCACTCTTGACCCTTTTCCATTAAAGTCAACATATCATTGAGTTTGATCTGATATGTACCAAGGATGGGGTCCGTGCCGAGCTCTCGATCATCCTTAATAACAAGACCAAAAGTGGCACTCTTTCTATCAGTGATGAGAATTTCCTTAGATCCGTTATCCCAGATAGGGTTGTTCGTTCTCTTCAATTTCCTCGTGACATGAATTTCCTTATTGTTTAGTAAAAGTACAGCGTAGGGGCTGAGCTGACCCATGAGACTCTTGGTACCATCGAGATCTTTAGCTTGCTCGACACAGAAGCGAGCAATACCGGTGTTAGACTCAGGAGGAGGTTCAGTCGTGCCATCTGGGAGAGTACGTCCTTCGAGGACGGGGAAGAAGCGTAAATCTGCAGATAGCAGGCCACGAGCCTTGCCATTTGCCATAACTTCAAGCTGTTCGTTCTCGTATTCTGTAACCTCCTGCACCCTCTCCAACGGGAAAGTAGCAGTTCCAAGTTCTTTGTCTTTTCGATATTCGTTGTAATCGAATATAGCCATTGTGAGACTCTCAGTAAAAGAAGTAAGAATAACGTATTTCGTTTCACTCCATTTGGGATTGGCGTTTTCCTTGATGATTTTGGTTTGTGCTAGAGGAGGGCCATTGTTGATTGACAAAACAGTGTATGGATCGGGCGTTCCAGCAAATTTGTCGGGGTTCTTAAGCCCTTGGGCTCCGTGGAGAGTGACAGCCAACACACCAATAGCCTGATCAACAGCAGACCCAGACAGCATCTTCGCGACTTCGATCGGGAACACATTAGGTGCATACATGATCGGTCCGATGTTTGCATGAATCTGTTCTAGAATAAAACTTTCAAGTCCAGGAATGAAATTGATGTCAAATCCAAGAGTTTCACCTCCAAGAGGTTTACATACATAATCGATTGCTTTTGATAAGTCAGTCTAAAATGTCTACTGAGCATACGTGAGAAATAGACAGCTGAGATCTGAAGCTACCTCAAAATAAAGGGATAGCCTTGTGTCGAGAGGAGACATGAACATTTCGTAGATGTTTCAGCTTGCGGATATCATGCTCTGTTGGAACACGAGCTTCTATAGAGGGTGAAAATAAAAAGGAAAACAAAACTTACTAGGCTTTTCAAGGAATGAGATTTCAATCTTTTCCACATGAGGAAATGGAATTTGAAGCTTAATCTTAACACGCATGAGACCCGAGAAAGCCATATCCTCCACGATGACGTCAAGGCCTTTACTGATCATTGCTTTTCCAATTCTGATTTCAAGGACAACTTTTGGGTTGACCTTATTCTTGATTTGACGGGAAGTCATGTCCGCATGATCATTTGGAGTGAAGCTGAACTTCCAGTCCATGAGTACTATATCGTCCTCTGCTTTAGGATACGTCTTCACGTGCTCCAGGCGAGGTGGCTTTGTACCCAGAGTGAAAGTCTTCATGCGAAGACTATCCAAGAAGGCTGGCGTTGCCGTACTCAACACTTGATCAACTGAATTGATGACTGTCTCGGCTAACACTGGCTGGAAAATTGGCCAAAATTTGACCATGAAGCTGTTCATCCACTCCAGACTTTCCGTATCCGTTTCAAGTTTATTTTTGGCCAGCTCGCGATTGATGTCGTCGCGAAAATTGCGTCTTACTCGACGTATCGAAGTCCTGTAATATGTACCGCAGATTGCCATGATAATGAACACCCAACTCAGCCCTCCACCAAGCGTGGCCACAAACCATGATGAAAGGCATGCGAATATAATGACGGCAGTATTTTGATACCAATCTACGTATAGTTAGTAAGAACCCTGGGTATAAGACAGCATCCAATTTACCCCCGTAAAATTTATCTTCAATCTTGCCCTCTATCCAAGTTTGATGATCTAGAAGACTTTCTCCTTCTATGGATTCGCCAGAATCTCCAGAGCCAAATCTGGGAGCCCAACCAGCTCTTTCGATCCAGCGGGCATCCTCATCATCATCGACATATCCGTTTGCTACTGGTTGCTCTGATTGTTTGCTTCCTTTGGCAGGAGCTGCGAGAGCTCCGGCAGTAGAGGGGGGTGGTAAATCGTAAGCTCCCGGTGAACCATCGTCGATATCTGTAGGAACTGCGACACCTCTTGATTTATGCTCGTGGTGAAATCCTTCTGGAATACGCTGCACGAAATTTTAAATTAGCAGATACCCAAGAACCCGAAAGACTTTAACCTACAGCCCTAGCCTGTGCTGCCTTCTCTTCTGGACTCGCATCTGGATCAAAAGAGAAAGCTGGCACGCCTGCCTGTTTACCCTCATGGACAATTTTTGCTTCAGCATCTGCTGCTGTTACAGAACTGTTAGGATCTTGTGCTGCTTCTACTGCACCCTGCGTTTTGAGCTCTCCCTCCAATCCTCTTGTTGTCGACATATTTGCTGTGGTTGTGCTTTATTAAACCAATGAAGAATGCCGAATTGCAAAGGTCATTTATAAAAGTGCCGACTTCAACCAGACAACGACGTAATGTGTCGTTGAAAAGAGTAGTCAGCAAAATAATAAAAGAGAAACTTTCTGATTGTGAGATACTCAAGTATTGGTTTAAGATCGATCTCGCGGGCAGAGGAAGTGGATTGAGCTACAAGGAGGCTGTATAGTAATAGCGGGAGGCTAGAAGCTACAAGCGTCGGGCCAGGTAAGATAGCGAATGAATTAAATTAAATTGACCAATCCGAACCACCTATAGAATTGGGTAATTTGGTGTTTAGGTAGAAAGTAGGATAGATCATAGATATCTTATCCAAGGCTTCAAATTGAGTCCCTTTTTAATAAATGACAGGTCGTGAACAAGTGTTTTTTTTTGCGGGGGGGGGGGGTGATTATTTGAGAGTGGTTGAGGGAGCAATGTAGTAAAAGGGATTGATTTATAGCTGATCTCCCTTAACCTAGACTATTGGCGATGACGACAAAGGCCAGAAGGGTTTTAAGAAAAGTAGAAATTGTGGTTGGTATTCACAATTGATTTAATCAAGCCTTGGTTTTTCAAACTTTCTACAAAGTGTAAAATTTGTTTGACAACTGTATGACCCGAGCAAGGTAAATGATTGGGCGTGAGAGGGGGTTTCCTTGTTATTGATGTAAATTACGATTTTTGAGTTGTTTTCAGATATGTTTCTTTTTCTAATAAATGCCTAAGAGGCCGTTTGGCTCGAGCTTTATATAATTAATACACTATATATAAAAAAGTATACAATTTGAATTTTATATTTTGTAATTCAATGTATACATTTTTGAACCCATTTTATTTAAATCGATTCAAAAAAATAAAAATTATATACACTTTCATTTACACTTTTAAATATACTATCAAAATTGAAAATAAAACAATTCGTTGTATTATAAGTTTTATATATATATAACTCTCCTCTCTTTTATTACTTTTTAATATAAATTTATAATATTAATTATATTATTTCAATATAATCTCCATATTTCTAATATTCATTATTATTTTATTATTAATAATACTATTATTATTCTCAATTAATATAGACTAAACTATAAATAAATTCAATAACTTTATTATGAAATATAAGAACTTTTTTATACAAGTTTATATAAATTAAGTGCGAAGCTCGAGTCAAATGGCCCCTAACACAATGTCAGAGAATAAGTGCTCCTCCTCACTTCACTTATAGATATCCGTACTCCGTACTACATATATATATACCAATACCAATCAATCATAACATACATAGTATGCATACATAAATTGAATAAAAACCCTACCACTTTTGCCATCCTTGTGTATATAAACCAGCAAGCATTACGTCGCTTGCTGTGGACTGGCCTCTTCGAAGTTCTGAGTCTGTTGGTCTTTCTCTCACTACTTACTACTCTGTACAGAATCTCATAGAGTACTCAACTTCCTACCTAGTATATCCATTCCATGGCCGGTCCATGTAGCCCAGATGTTTTCAGCAGTACAAGGAATATAGATATGGGGAGGGGAAGGGAGGGGAGGGTTGTTCCAAGTTTCTTCTATCGTCCCCCATTCGAATGTTTAATCCACCCCTGGTGCACCTTAACAGTTATAGTAAAATTGAATTTTTTTTGCATTGCAGATTTTCAAGAAGTGACCAGCTGAATAAGTTTGCAGCATAGTATTTCTTGTATCTCTTCTTATTGTTAGTCCTTGATTAAATGTGTAATGGGTGTTAAGAAATATCTTCTCCTCAAACTGGCTTTCTCTTGATGACCTCGGTGTTCCCGTTGCACTTTGGCTTGCTTGGATAATCTCCGCATATATTGCAAGCTGGATACAGTAAGGGACAGAGTCAGGACGGCTAATGCAGTGGAGTATGTAGTTGATTGAGCTGCAGATATTCGATATGCGAGACAATGAATAAACTTGAAAAATCGGGCTTCTTAGCCAGTGACTGAGAGTGGTGGTGTCGACGACTTATTGGGATAACGTGTGGCTGGAGAAGCTTGGTATTATTCGCAGGGTGAGCTGCTGGTGTTGGATAGATCGGATATGGAGAACGTGTGTTGGGTAAATACCTGTAAAGGCAAAATTTGTCGTTGTTGTTATTGTTGTCGTTGTCTGTGTTAGGGAAGTCAAGCTGATCTTATGTACTGTAGAAGATTTTGTGTATAATAAGGTATCGTAATCGTATCATTGATAAATGTACAATTTTAATCCTGTCCATGATTGACAATGACAATTTCTCTCAACGATATGAATCAATTGTATCACATACAGTATTGGTGAGCGCCTTATCGTTCATAGATAGGGTAGAGAGGATGAATCTCCATAAAAGAGTTATCAATAAGTCAACTTAGTCAAGATCCCATACGATGTACATACATGTATGTGTACACATTGGTATCCACCTAATGGCCGTCTAAAAGCTAAGGTTTCAGCGTGTATTGATTGATTGATTTGATAACTTCATATACGAAATCCGACACTGCCAGTTTGAACTGTTTATATCGATCGTCCTTTGGATGTAATCTTACTCTGTACTGTGTACCTCTATACTGCAAATTGAACTTCGCTGGCTCACTGGTAGGATCTCAAATACGAAATCGTCTAATCAATCCCTATGGAATACTTGACATATTCGGGGTAAGAAAGGTATTCATTCAATTGGGTTACGCTCATACTTACTTGTATATATAAAGTATAAAGTTTAAACATAGTCAACAGACAACAGTCAACAGACAACAGTCAACAGTCAACAGCCATGGATCCATTTACTCCGCACAAGTGGTGGTCTAAGCAACAAAAGGGCTGGTGACAACTTTATACATTGCCTCAAAGTATTCAATTGAGCTTCGCCCATAACCTTAGCTCCCCAGTGACCTAATCCAGCATGCGGCGGTAGTAATGATCAAGCTAGGTTCAATGGGAATAATTATAGATCCCTTAAAACGTTTTCCCATTGTGAATTGTCTCCACCCCCATTGAGGCTCGTTCAATTCTTGGGATACTTGATACGAGTCGCAGGCCATTACACATTTATTCAAGCATCGATTAAGATAAAAGAAAAGATGCTGCCCTGAAACACTTTTCTATTAAGGATCCACGACGTCCTTGCAATTGCAGTGATATTATATTATTTTGGCTTTCAATTTTCGAGCACACGTTGCGCCCTAGCTGTGCCTCATTTCGCGACAATTTTGATTGTAGGAATACCCTATCTTTCTTAATTATTATACTGACCAGATAAACAACCCTGAAGTCTTGGACGCGCAAGTGAAAACTATCTGTCAATTTTATTGCAATTGCAATCTAATCCTCATTTTCAATTCACAATTGATCAATTTGTTAATGTTTATTGATTCATTCCTTTTAATTTCAATTTTGTTGCTTCATTGTTCCTTGTCGTGTGCTTGATTTCAATTTCCAACAATTCAGTAGATCATTGTCAATGGGAAGATGGACGCAACCGTTAATAGGAAAGACATTGAGCACAAGCAACTCAAGGGCCGATTGATGGGGAAGTGGTTTGGGAAGGAAGAGAAACCATCCTCGGCAGAAGAGGTGTCCGATTTTCTTCATGGTCCTACTGAAAAACTGTACACTGCATCATCCACCGCAGCCTCGAATACCCCTCCTCGACCTCCTGTTCTCGGTCGAATTGATACCTCGACTGCAAAACGATGGCCCACGGCGGCCGAAGTGAATAATGTAAGGCGTAATCGATCTGCGAGCCCAAAACGGAGTAGGAAAGGATTGGTCGTGAGGTTTACAGACGCTCAACCTGAAGTCATAGGTGAAGGCGGTGACGAATGTGCCTCGCCAACAGCAGATATCGCAAAAGCTCTGCGAAGTCGAGCTGCAACAATTCCACAGCAGAACCGAAATCGAAGACCAGATCCTCCCCCGGCCTATGGCTCATCACAGGGGCCTGGGGATAAATTCGGGGACCCCGACATGTTTAGACCCGGTCCTTTACGACGTACGCAAACAGGCTTTTCGACGATCGCAGACAACGACTCTGCATCAGAGAGTGAACCTCCTCAGCCCCACAGAAACCAAAGAAGTGAGGCAAGCTATAATGATCACCTAAGGACCGGATCGCGTAGCTCGTTCAATGGCAAGGCGGAAGCGGCGATGCGTGCATCAGAGGGCAAAGCACTGGTAAGAGCGGTGTCGGGACACTTTGACGAAAGAGATCTCGCGCTGGCAGCTTTAACGGCAAACGAGAAATCTCCCCCACGAGAAGCCGTTCGTCCAAATACTATGAAGAATACACAATTAAGCTCTTCGCCAAGTTTGAATCAGTTTGGGAGACCCGAGACACCTGGTGATAGCGAGAGGTCGAATCCTCCCGTAGTTGAAGGCAGTCCTTCATCATATTCAAGGACCTCAATAACCAACTCAACTAGTGCGGTCGAAAGTCCCCCTCCATATACACGGGCCCCAACATCTAACTTGAAAGATGCTGTAGTGGCTGTAGGGGATGATGCCCTAAATGAATTTTCCAGACGCACGTCGCATATGTTTACGTTATTCAGACTTTCAGCCGAGTCACTAAAACCACTCTCATCATGCTCACTAGAGGAGCTTGTCAGAGGTGCGTTGTGGTGGTTTCTCAAAGGTCGATCCGAGCTGGAAAGTAGTATTAGAGACCGTTCCACAACACCGGAAGCAAGGCAGAATAATGCATTTCGTCGTCAACAAGCTTATTCAAATTTAGCCAAGGCATATTGGCTAATGGAAAAGATTGCTCCCCAATGTCCTGAAATGAACAACCACAGGAACGATCACATTATTAATGATGCTCTGGAATCACGACAAGCAATTATATCCGGCTTGAAGAAATTGACAATGGTAAGCATCAATGAATATAGGTAGACTAATTTGCTGATCAAATACCGCAGTCTATGAAACGTAACAATATTCTCCCGCCATCTGGCGAAGACGCACCATTGCTCCAAGGTAATGATAATCTAATATGGACGAGAGATGAAGGCGACCGATCATTGCTAGCACTACAGCGGCCCAATACAACATTGAACTTATCTGGAGCTCTTCCATTGGGTGACTCGGGCACAAGTTTCGTATATGGACGTCACTTTGTAGATGTCTATCTTTTAGAGGAAGCAGCTTCGCAACATTATCGTTGCCCTTGTCTTTTATCTGTTGTTCGAGGAAATCATGAAGATGATTCAAGTTTCGTAATAACCAATCAAAGCGGCACTCTCAAGCTTGTGATCCAGCATGATAAAACTTGCGGACCCACGTGGAATGATGTATCCTGGATACAAAAGAATAACTCGCTTAATGTCAAGCTTCCGCGAGGGTTTGAGCTTCGGATCAATTGTACCCCACAGGATTTTAGGAGTCTCAGGGGTTCCTATGATTTTCAAAACAGTGTCCGACAAAGTCTTGCTCGACTGGACGATGAAGATCTTGTCTTTCAGATGACCATCAAGGCTTTTCAATGCTTTGGTCAAGAAACGCAAGCACAGTCGTTCCCAGCAGAAGCTGTACCAAAATGCGAGGTAAGGTTGTTCGAAAAGATAATCGTCGAGAAAGCAGCTACGGGCCCCAGAAAGAAGCATAGAGGATTCCGACTTGCTGTTATGACTGGAAAGACGACCAAAAATTTACGAGGCATAGATCTGGATATTCTACCTATGACGCCCATCCAGTTTAGTCTTCTCAGGGGCGACAATGGCTATCCAGCACTTTTGTTAAAGATTGATGATGGAAACCCCAGATCCTCAATGGTCTTTACGTTTGAAGAGGCAGATCAAAGAGCCAGGTTGCATGCTCTACTCATGGGCGGAGTGATAGGACGCGAAGAGACTGTCTATGGTGAAACTCCCATTCGGTCATTTGTCATTGAAGAACCAGGAGGCCTAGCACCACGTCTTGGAGGTTTGGAATGGCAAAGTGCCCGAATAATCAACGAAGATGCCTTTGATATTCAGAACACTAAGACTGTTCTTTCAGAACATTTACGAGTCATTATGGATTTTAAAACAGGTTCACTCACAGATCGATTCAATATTGGGCCTGGAGAGCTGAAACTACGACTTGATCTGCACTCGACAAATGCATTGAAGATTTTGAGGCAGCCTCAGCACGACATGACCATAATGGCAACACAAGCATCAAATCAGCCTACAAAAGAATTCGCTGATGTTTTGGCAATAATTGCAAGAGCCGAGACAACCCGAACTTATGTGTTTCCCAGCCTGAGAGAACTTCATCTTTTCCAAGCAGCCTTGACAGGGTTTGTCGTTGTCTTTGATGGCAGGGCATCATCCTTCAATATTTCGAGGCGAAGGATGGTGGTTCCCATCTACAAAAAGTGGGATGCTGCCATAACGAGATTGCAATTGGTTCAAAAAGAAAAGGTTGTGCAATTGCTTGCCTTCTTTGAAAATTTCAGTCACGGAGATTGTATGGGCTTCACTTTGAAATCCACTGATATATTTGAGAGCTCAAACAAGAGTGGAAAGTTCTCTCTGCGTATCGTTGACGCAAAGTTTGCAATGCCAAAGCCTCGTGTCGAGGGACAATCAACATTGGACAGTGGTTTCGTCAATCTAGATGTAGGTTTTCATTCAAACCAGGGCCATTGTTGTACCACTACAAATATCAATTAACTAACATCCTATAGATGCCCGACTATCCCGGCGAACATGATGATATTACAGTAGTATTTGATACAGAAGCGGGTAAGTGCGATATTTTATTCTTCCCATTGACTTTATCCCAAGTCCAACTTGTGTGTCTTGTCATCCAGCTTCCTCGTATAATTATATTTTATCCAGTACAAGCAACTGGCTACAAAAGAATGCATTGCGGTTCACATATCAAGTTCCCCTTTGCTAATCCTTTTATTCAGGACGCGATACATTTAGCAAATCATTGCCGGCACCTGTAAAAGTAGCTTCACGGATGGGATCAGTAAGGAGATAATGCAAGCTTTTTGGATATGTGAGAATTTTTGCGATGAAGAATACATGACACATGGTTGCGAGGCGCATGGCGCATGGCTGGTTACTGGATATTAGCGGATAGCATTCGGGGAAGATATCCATCATTGTACTGGAGTTCTTTTTTTCTGGCTGGCAGCAGCATTGTTGCCATAAAGTCGATATTTTATTTGAAGAGCTTCGACTTCTTTTTCGGAGCTTTCAGAGGATTTTAAGTTATCTAGTTCAGGATGATCTCAAGTTAGTTCTAGTTTAGAAACTACAGAAGTGTAGTTGCTAACCATTTTCATAAGCGAACTGATATGCATCGCATCCACTATTTTACTGTTTTTCCCCTTCATTAGCGTCAGGACTTGATATGTATGTCCGGTACACTAAAAGCTAACTCTTGGGCTTAAACATAATACGCGGATGCAATCTCCATATCCCACCAGGTAGTTGTCCCAAGAAAGTACGAATACAATCATACAGTATTCACTTTGCTCTATAGACTGACTTTGGAAAAGTTCCCTCACTCCCTCTCAACAACGTCAACATGCAGTATCAAGGACATAGATGGATGACAGAATGAATGAATGAGTGAGTGAATAAAACAAAAATTGTGTCTTTTGATATGTTTCTAACAGGGTCTCAATTCATGATGGATCCACCTGAACCTTGATCCCATACCCACCATCTAACTACGATGTAGCAGTGTGCAGATATTTGATGCATCTTGGAAACAAAAAGGTCCGTATCCAAGGGCCCCTGGTGATACTGGGGTGGACAGTTATTTATAGAGTAAGCCCGCCATATAATCCAATCAAATACAATGTGGTTCAAAAGATCGACCATTTAGAGAGATCAGAGCCACACCACCCATGAAAACTTTAAAAGGGATGTATTAACTACCTGTATACATTAGGTAATCCTTTTGGTAAATCATAGTATCCCTTAGTTACCTCATCTAGCAACTCAAAAGTTGAAGATAAACAGCATGCAGTGATAATGAAGTTAGACAAATACCACATAATCATAAACCCCTACTACTTATCTACTTACTTACTTACTAACTTACTAACTTACTCATTTATTACTCACTTATTACTAAGGTATGCACCAACTTACTCATTAGATCATAGTTTCAAGTATTCGGTGTTCTGAATAAAACAATTGATTACCGTACCGGTAAATCATCAGATAATGAATGATTCAGATTTTGTTTTACAAAACCTAATCATGTATTTGATTCGATCATTGGAAAAAGCCCCTCCGCCCCCCTTTGGACAGAAGGAAAAGAAGACTGATCAGAAAGAAAATCAAACCCAAATGCATTAAAAAAGCCGATATATCCAGAACATGTTATTAGCTCTCGTGGCTTGTGAATACCCGCAATTACGAGAGATTCCATCCACGTCTAACTAAACTCCTTCATCCCCTCCAGCTTCTACACTCTACATACACACCACCAAACTAAAACAAATCTCGATCGTTTTTTATTCACCAATTTTGCAAAAAATTTCCTATTTATTTATTTATTTATTGATCTATCTGATTGGCTTTTATTTATCTATCAAATCATTCAAAAATCCACTCCTCAAGTATCTACCTAGGTAGCGCTTGCCGACAGAATATCCAGTTAGAGGCGTTTCAGAAGGAACCAGGCATCATCGTACAGTGAATTGGAGTTTTTTGATCAAGAAATCACCCGGGCGAACTATTTACCAATAGGCACTCTCACTCATTTGTGACGGCGACCACATCATCATGGCTTTTTAAATCAGTACAGCAAATCACCACCTCGTATGCTTAAGGCTCAATTAAAACTCGTTGCGTCGCTGGGTACGGTCACTCGTACTACCAATGCCAGGAAATTCGAGATACGAAGCTCAGGTCATCCCGGATTCCTATGTTGACCATGATCGAACGAGTTGTCCGAATACCACACTTATAATGTCTGCGGACTGCTGGGAGCAGGAAATGATAAGGGAGAGGGGATTCCAAAGCGAACAATATTCAAATCGATCGTATCCATTCCCCCGGGCTTCCGTCCCAGAGCAAACACATGTATCCCGTTCTCGTCCATGGTCCAGAGCTTCTACGAAAATCTCTTCCGGCGTTTGGGTAATTCTAGTTACATTGATCTCGACAATCTGGATTGCTCCTGTTTCTGCCGTGTTCATAGAGGTCCAGAACTGTTTGGAAGAGAGCTATCAGGGTAATCAGCCTTATCGATTACAGTTTGTTCCGTATTTTCTATGGGCAGTGTTTAATACCACCGATTCGACTCATAATCTCGCCGTTCAAGTATGGGGTGATGTTAAGGGATCGGGCCCAGGGACACCGGTAGCCAATTTACCTTTATCCAACGACACAGCGTACTGGCGAAGCAACTCATCCGATACCTATGATGGCAAGATCGCAGACGAGCCCGATCCAACATCTCTAAAACTCACAACGCTTATCAATAAGGTTACCGTCCTAACCTATGAGCCTTATAATGCTGCTGTAGATTTCTGCAATCAGCTTGTCAATGGCTCCTGTCCTCTTGGTCCTTCTTTCAATGCATCAAGGTAAGCTACTGTTCAAGATGTTTTGATAATGCTCTAGCTAATGTGTACGAGGTGGGATCCATACACTTTCCCTTCTTTTGGGTTCAACAACAACTTCTACTCCACGTATACTTTCACATCGTTCACTGCAACGATGGTGATCAAGAATGGCGACACTGCTGCTACTACCATTGGCTGCATATCAGCTGATATTACGCCTGACATTGGGACCAGTTTATCTGGTGCTGTGAAGTATGTACCTTTGATCGTGCTTCTGTGCGTCGCGTTTGCAACTGCTTTCGCAGGCATATACAGTCCTTGGGGCACCAATGATATCTTTCGATGGACAACAAATTATGGTCGAGATGCTGACCTTCTTCGTTTGGTCACGCCTGGATTCGGCGATTGCTTACAATATATCCAGTTTGTTGCTCTTACCGGAGGCTTAACACTTAACTATCCTGGCTTTTATCAACCTATTGTTAGTAAAGTTGCCTGGTCATCATTGATGTTCAACGAAAGCTTCGTCAGCAACACCTATCAGGACAGCCTAGTGGACGGCATATACGCAGTGAATGGGACCTATGGCCTTGATAGGATGCGACAGCTGATTGGAATGGGAAGAACTGATGATGTTTGGGCCGGCATGACCGTTTGGCTTTTAGCTATCATTGGAGTCGTCCTCGTACTGATTCAGATGGGTTTCGCAATGCGCTGGGCGTGGAGACTGCTTATGGGCACGCAAGAAGAGGATTTGAGGAAGAAACACGTGCCATTTTCTGTTGGAAATGTGATTCGCATTGTGTTCAATTATTTCTTGCTTCCCATCGTTGCTCTATCTATGTTTCAGCTAGTTGAGGCTTCTAGGTCACCAGCCTATACGACGGGTTTGGCTTTACTCATGCTGATCTTAATCGTCGTTTTTGCCATATATCTGCTGTATCTTATTGCAACTGCAAGACCAAAGTCTTACCTATTCGATGATCTCCCCACGGTGCTTACCTATGGAGCATTGTACAATACATACTCGGATAATGCAGCCCCTTTCGCCCTCGTACCGGTTCTTCTGACCTTTCTCCGCGGTATCTCAATCGGAGCTGTTCAACCGTCGGGCATTGCGCAGCTTGTTCTTCTTGCGATTTGCGAGGTCATTACAATATTAACATTACATGCCTTTCGGCCTTTTCATTCGCCGACGTCAATGAATGCCTATCACACATTCTTTGCCGCAGTGCGCTTTTCAACCATTTTGTTAATGATAGCATTTGCTCCTTCACTCGGTATTGCTGAGGGATCAAAGGGATGGGTTGGTTATGCAATTCTCCTAATGCATTCCATTGTTCTTATTCTTGGCTTTATGCTGAATGCAATCCAGACGATTGTAGAAGTTGCTGCCAGGCTTGCGGGTGCCGGAGGGAATGAGAGCGGGGCAGCTAGGGGTGGTCTTTCTAAGGTGTTTGGCATGCGACAATTATCTAGAAGGTTACCCCGGCGGGATGCCACATCGCGCCAAAGTCAATTATCAAGCGCTGCTATGCTTTCCGAGCAAGACAGAAAATCATATCTAATTGAGGGAGGCAGGCTTCGGAGTCAATCTGCCGGCAGTGCTGGTATTCTGCTCAACAGACAAAGTGCAAACCTTGATAATGTGGCTGTAGATGCTTTCGGTGCAATGCCTACACACCATGTCGGCAGCGGTGCACCGAGCTCCTATACCCCAACAACACCAGGAGAGGCAAGCACCTTCTCATTTTTGCCGTCTGCAGCAGCGTCGAACGGCCGGGGACGTAACAAAGGTTCCATATTAGGCTTGGATACAACCGACACAGCCGATCCTTATTATCGGCCTCCTAGATTCCGTCGGCCGACGGCAGATGCCTACTCCCCAGGGGCAAGGAGTCGAGGCTCGTGGGCAAGTGGTGATTGGAATAATAGGCGATGGAGTCAACATGGATCACCACCTGCCGATCCTGATGCTATTGAGCCTTTGGAGGGTACTTCAATTTCTGGCAGTAATAGTCCGTCTCAGCAACAAGCCTTGGATGGAGCACCATTGGAGCTTAATCGATCGAAGGCTGACTACACTACAAGGGAGGTGGACTTCTACTACGGCGTTCGTGGGCCTGCCTTAAACGCTGAAGCACCTAGTCGGAGAATCAAAACTGGTCCTGCAGATCCCACAGGAATTCCTGCCTCTGCTGCCGGCTGGTTCAAGAGCTTCTTTAAAGGCAAGACGAAGGAAAAGGGTAAGGGATTCGAGGTCGTGAGAAGTTCTAGGATGCCACCAGGAATGGGTAACGCAAGGAACGCACCCGGTGATGCATCCCCACCGGAAGGAATTCCAGTTGCCACGGGAGCAATTCGACATGGTCCGATTGATTCTGATTCTGATGATGAGCATGACACGATCTGTCCATTAGGACGAGCTGGCCCGTCGCGCGTGGACGGCGCAGATGCCGATGATGGTGAATTAGTTAGTCCTATAGGATCGGATGATGGACGGAGCTACCACGACGACGAGGATGAGTTTGAGATGACCAGGATTTCTGACATTCCTCCTTCGCTGCAAGGACTAAAGATCCCTGAAGGTGGTATGGAACTGCCTAGTAGATTTCCCTCTAAAGCTAGCTCAAGAGTACCTCACGGTTCACGAGCCGGTGACCCAATACCAAACATGCCCCTAAGTCCCCGGGCTCGAACACCCACCGTTCCGCGAAAAAGTTCCCGTAGAAAGTCACAGAATACAAGTGTGGACTTGACTCTTCCAGGTAATAGCCGTCACACACCTCAAAACTCACTTACCTCACGACTTCCTTTTGAGAGATCGAATTCCAGCAAGCGACATTCCGACATATCTACGAGATCCAGCATAGCACCGCAAGAAGGATATTCGCATTCTCGGAACACTTCTTTTGGTAATTTTACCGAGGCGTATGGGCATGATCGGCCGACGAGCGTAGGATATGTTTCCCAGCACCACATCCACACCATCAATCCACCGGAGAACAATCCGCAATATCTCGGTAGCTCTGCTGAATTGGTGGATGGGCGAATCAGCGGCAGTTCATCTATTGATCATCCTCAATGATTGAAAGCTTTTCACACACGTTTCACTTTTTTCACTTTACTAATATGCATTTGATCGTCACATGAACGAATTTCCTTGGTCGGAAAAGTCTCTTGGTGTTTTTGCGGCCCCTATATGTATTGTAAAAAGGACCGGAGTAATATGGCGACAGGTGGATAGCGATGAAATTTTCATGGATGGGTGGAGGGGATAGCTGATTTATTGGCACGGATTAGGGGAGGGGAAAGAGAAAAACTCCCTTGAGAATCAGAAAGGCATATAATTCACGTATCCTGTCTATATAATATCTGACATTCACGATCCTTGTAGTAATAAGCATAGTAGGGAGAGGGTAGTGAATTTCTTGTGTTGGGAGAGGCTACTTTGGGGGGAAAGGAAGGAAAGGGTGTGAAAGAAGGTTGGGGGGGGGGGGGGCTTTAGTTATCTAGGTATTGGATTGGATCAAATTCGATGGTGAATGTGAGAAACTATAGAATATGGACAGGAATATGGGATAAGGGATATGGATAAATTAATATATTTTGACTTTGTTGCATGTTTGGAATGAATGGAGTTTTGAGGCTGTGGAGGATCGAGGGATAGATATAGATACGGGTGTGGATGTGCAAATTGAATTTATTAATATATGAATATATGAATATATATAAACATCTCCTTGATGATGGGAGTATGAATAGACAAGTCGGTAAGTAAATAGGTAATAGATATTAGACAATAATATACTTACTACCTTGTATAGTTCATTGTGTTTACTGTACTCGTATATATAATTGTTCTTATATAACAAAGAGCGAGAAGCTTTGTCAAGTAAACAATCAATAAAGAAGTCGGAATCTGGGAAATTCTTGATAATTTCGATGACGAAAGATATTTCTATTTTAAAGTGCGTACGGTACGTCGAGCAAAGAGTAATTGGGGTTGAGGGAGGGACTTCTTGGCTGTGTTTGTGTTTCTTAACTTCCGCCACACATTTTATAGGTAGGGAGGAGGTGTGAATGTGTATATATCTATAGATATGGATATATAAAATATATGAAATTATCTACCTCTTCTTACATTTATTCTTATATAAATATAAATATAAACATTCACTCCAATCCATAATTACAATAATACCTTACCTGTCTGTCTGCCTACCACGCGATATACCCTACCTACTCACTACTCACTACTCACCGCATCACCCACCACTGTGAGTGAGTGATACCCTAATATCTACTTTTTTCTAAACCCCATATCAAGCCCTGTGACGTTTTGTGGTTCCTCGGACGCCCCCTCTATCTCTATTCAGCACATTTTGGTACCTCCTGCCGTTAACGAACCTTTTTCAAAGGTCCACCTAAGTTTTTAATCACACTTTTTGACCAAACCCATTCCCAACAACGACATACCTTGAAATTCTTCAAAATTTGCTCACACGTCTACCAACCCCGCTTCCCATTACAACTACCAACCACACTTGGAAACTCGGTGGATACGGAGATCTTCTCTTGATTTCCTGACGACCTAGTATTTAGAAGAAAGCTCTTTTCTCAAATTATCAAATCGCAAGGATGGTTAGCTTGGGACATGTACATCGGAGGCAGTCTGGCGCAAGTATGTTTTTTCTCCGGCTGGAATGTGCTTCTATCGATATGCTCTTACTTCCGAGTAAAGGAGACAATTTGGGAACAGCATCACTAATAACAATATGGCAATTCTAGGTAACCGGTCTTCCGTCGACGAATCGAAGATTTCTGATGCCGAGGATGAGACTACGGTCGTGGAGCCAGATCAGGGAAATGGTAGGAGCCCAAGAGAATTTGAGAAGGGAGAAATGGTGCAGAGGCTGACTTGGAATGGAATACAGTTCTCTCACACATCATCTCCCAGCTTCGTCCGGGGGCTGATCTGAGCCGCGTCGTCTTGCCTACCTTTATTCTCGAGCCCAGGAGTATGCTGGAAAGAATCACAAAGTGCGTAGATTTCGGAGCTTCGGAAGGAATGCGGATTTGAAGGCGCAAGGCATGCTGATGGTGTATAGCTTCATGGCACATCCGGAAACTCTGCTTCCCATGGCGGAGGTAGAGGACCCTTTGCAAAGATTTACTTCGGTTGTTAAGTTCTACTTGAGTGGATGGCACATCAAACCTCCGTAAGCCAGAATCTACCTATTTGAGAGGAGCTGTTGTGCTGATGAGTTATTGCAGAGGGGTTAAGAAACCACTCAATCCCATTCTCGGCGAAATCTATACTTGTTACTGGCAGTTCCCAGATAATACAAAGGGATACTATATTTCCGAGCAAACCTCACATCATCCTCCGAAATCGAGCTATTTCTATATGGCGCCTGAACACAACATACGGATCGATGGATGTTTGAAACCTCGAAGTAAATTTTTGGGCAACTCTGCGGCTAGTATGATGGAGGGCATTGCTATTTTGAGATTTTTGAATAGAGGGGCCGGACCTAAGGGGGAACGATAGTAGGTTACTTGCTGCAAGGCATCAAATGTGAGAAATCATAAGATACTAACTTGCTACTAGTATCCTGACCCAACCCAATATGTATGCTCGAGGTATCCTTTTTGGCAAAATGAAGTATGAGCTCGGTGATCATAGTTTTGTGCGCTGCCCAGAGCTCGGATTGAGCGCAGATATTGAGTTCAAGACGAAGGGCTACTTTGGTGGAACTTACAATGCTATTGGGGGTACGATTAAGAACGACAAGACGGGGGAAATCCTCTATGAGCTCTCGGGTATGTGGAGTGGAGAGATGTTTATCAAGAACGTCAAGGTATGATTCCCTAATTTCCGAACGGTTTGTGAAGGTTACTGATCATGCTTTTAGACGGGCAAGAAAGATCTTTTATTCGATGCTACGAGAGCGAGACCATCACCTCCATTAGTGAGACCTCTGGAAGAACAAGAAGATAGAGAATCGCAAAAGTTATGGTTTAAGACGGCAAAAGCGGTTAAAGAACGTAACCACGAAGTTGCGACGGATGAGAAGACATTTATTGAAGATATGCAGAGAGATGAGGCAGCAAAGAGAGCAGAAGATGGTGTTGAATGGACTCCAAGGCTGTTTAGACCAGTAAGAGGTGGCCCCGGCGGTTCCGAAGAGGGCGAAGAAGATCTGGATTGGATCTTGAATGCAAGCATGTAAGTTTGGTAAATTAAATCCATTCGTCAAATATTGTACTAACATGGAAAACAGTGATGGCGCCAGTCCACAAGAACAGACGGAACAAATCCTCGCGGTTTATCCAATCCTTCCAGGTCAGAAATACACGGAGAAAAACCATATCCCTCCACAGCATCACCAACATATAGAACAGACCACTCCTTTACCAGCCACAGTCCCAGTGACAGCAGCTCCGGTTTCAATACACTCTCAGGAGAAGGACAAAGAGAATCTTATTGATTTGGGAAGAGAATCTCCAGCGCCAGTCCAGTCCCAGCATATACCAGCTGATCTCCTTGCAGCTCAAACGCAAAATAATGGACAGCAACAAAAGGATCTCGAGCGAACCCTCCAATCCACTACTACGTCACAAGGTCAAACCCAGAGTCCATTAGTCGACTTCCATGATGATTTACGGAAAGACTTACCAGCAGCTGCTGACAATCAGGGGACGGCCACCTCTACTCTGTATCGACAGGATACGGATACTCACAGCGTGGATGAGTTTGTAGATGCTGAGGGATGATTCCAATGAGGAAGATCCAGTAGGACATCGGAATGAGCTGGACTTGGCTAGTGTATGACTTCAAATGTGATACTTTGTGCCACCCAAGCTGAGAAGTTCAACCCGCTTTACTACCAAGATTTTCTTTTTCTTCCAAGTCGAAAAGTGCAGGGCAAAGATTTTCCCGTGCACTTGCGCTTGCAATTTTTGGAAGCTCGGATATACTACTAGATTGGACGGGCGGGCGTCAACCTGTACCTTTGTTATATATGTTGGGATTTTTGGCAGTCTGCGATGAGATTTCTGAAAGGGTGAGTGGATTGATGAATGACCCATGCAATGGAATAAACTGGTTGGTTGCATGGATGGGCGGATGCTAAATTAATGAAATATACACAAATTTCCTGCTCTACTTCAACTTCACGTGAATATATGCATGTGCTTTTGATATCTTTTTATTTGCATTTTTATCAAATTTTTGATGTGGTGATTATTTATACATGAGTAGCATCCTACTGCTTTGCTTTGTTTTGCTGCGTGTTTTGCTTTAATATTCCCTGACTTATTGAAATGAATAGATGACCATAAAACGCCTTGTATGAAGACAACTTCATAAGACCCCCAATGCCTCGTACTAAAGACCCTATGCTCTTGCATATGATGCCGAGTTTTCTATGGAGGACTCCATTGGTTGGCCTTTCCACTGTTCAGATATACTTAAATTTGGCGTGTGCCCGCTGTGCGTTGGAAACATGACAGAATGTGCTTCTCGCTTTGTCTGGAGAGCGTAGAAGAAAGCACGAAGTAGTAGTAGGAAACGTCGAGCCATCGTGCGGGGTTTGAGAAGTATCCACCAGCATAATCGTTCTCCTTCCAAGAAACCTGCCGCAACTGTCCTCTCCCAAGCTCTCAATACGCTTATCATTCTATACCATCGCTCCAGATCAACATTCCGCAAAATCCATCTCTACCTCACGCATACCTCTTCCTCGTAGGTTCAGGACTAGGACTCCTCGTGACGCTCCTCTCATCTCTCCCCCTCATTCTCAACCATTTCTTCGTGCTCAACTCCAACTCGCGATCCAACTCATCACTCGGATTCTTGCGATGTATGAAATTGCAGAATCCGCCACGTACGCATCCTTCGCCGCTGTTGAGCCGACAGCATGCTTCGCGGAAATCGGTGACGGGGGACAGCTCGCAGTATATTGGCCGAGCGGCATACCAGCGTGAATTCAGGGCGTCGCAGGCTTTTTGCGCGGAATCCTCGTATTTGAAGCGCGCGTACACGTTGCCGATTAGATCTGTCCGGAATACATTAGTCATTGTCTATTTAGAATGTTTTCTCTTGGAAATGGGGAAGAGGGAAAGGAAAAATGAACGAGGAGACATACGATCATTATTATTATCACACACGACGACCTCTTCAATCTCGCCAAACTTGCACATCTCGCACCAGAAATCCTCGTAGAAGGCATCAAAGTGGTTTTGCAACTGCGATGCATTCATCTTGTTTTTCGGATCGTAGGCGGGATTTTGGTAGAGGTTGGGGAGGAGGATCGTCTGCGAGTAGGAGGGCTTGACGTGTTTACGGGAACAGCGGTCGCCGTGGCGACAGGCGCCAATTTTGTAGTAAAAGGAACAATTGACTTTGTCGGCTTCAGTACCGAAGATGGAGGCGAGGTAGTTGGCCATTTTGAAGATGTGAGATTTGGATCGAGCGGAGGACTATAGCTGTAGGTACGAATCAAAGTTATAGATTTGTCTGTTGAATTTGTGGGTGACAAATGATGGAGTGAAAAAAGAATTATCTTGAGCTTCGGGAGTAGGCTCTTATTGTATGAAAGCAGCTGAATACACAATGGTGAGTAATGCGTCGATAGCAATTTGTCTGTATTCAAAAATAAGGCGCGCTTGATAATGTAGAAAGTTCCTGATATCTAGGAACGGTCCGAGCTTCTTAGCCTTAGCGCGCTTTTTGTAGCTTAGTAGCTGACTAATCAAAGATTCGGCTACCTTCTCGAATCGATATGTGGATTTCAAACTAAACTTCACTCTGAACTCGACTGAAAACTACAACATTGGCCTAATGGTCACATGTAGCACTGTGAGTACAGACAGTACTTGTTGGATTATGCAGGAGTCTGCTTGATGTCAACAGATGCTTCATGTAAGCACTCAAAATTTAGGTTAGCTAGATATTCAGCAAGAAGTAAAACCAGTTGGGGGGTATATGCCTTTTGTGTATCACATCAAGCTAGACTTGAATCTTTGGTGGTTAGCACGGGACTAGGAAGAGTTCTTCCAGTGAATGTATTTTTGCTCCACTTGCAGTTGCATACCTACCTAGTATTTCTTAAAATCTCCTCTAAGAATGACATTCTCCATGCCACTAGTCTAGTCGATCACATTACCCTTCTTTTACCACGTATAACAGTAAATGCACTTGGGTTACACAGTACAGCAGATGATCCTTGATAACAAATAGCAGATATGTTAAGTTCTATGCTGAGCAGTCCCATCAAAGTACTATGTCATATCCTGCATCAATTTCAATAACCATCCTCTAATGCTAAGATTGCAAATACTGTGTCAAAACTGTTCCACTCATCTCCTTTATAGTTCTCGTCTCATGTGAATTGCTCCTAGTCAGCATTACTATTACATAGTTTACCAAATGCCGCAGCTGCCTTCTCAAATACATTCTTCTTCTCGAGTGTGGCGATCACGGCTTTTTGCTCACCGTCCTTTTCGTACCGCTCGAAGCTATATAACTCATCGTGGCGTTGCAGCTCCGATAGAGCGATATTGTTATTGTCTGATTCTTCCTCCATTCGTTGGACTGCTCTCAGCTCCTTGGGTTGTAAGCGACCGATGCCCTGCTCGAAGCGGATCTTTATTGCGACTATATTTCCTGCCGATCCTCCTTCACTCCAAGTGACCATTAGATCACCCTTACTCTCTGGAAATGCCCAGGGGTGAGCAAACATATGGGCAGTATATGCGAATTTCTGTATGTGGCCCAAAGGATATGCCTTCATCAGTTCGACAATTTCGAATGGGCCCCAAGGATTAATAGCTCTTCCAAACATTAACTTGCTATCTCCTGTACGAGTGCAACCAACAAAGCCAAATTTGTATGGTGAAGCCTCTCCGAACAATTTCGTGTGGAATATTTGACCGTGTTGATAATTCTTAAGAACTGGCCAGGAGAAGACGTGGTTTTTGACCCAACCTCTTCCACCTCCCCAGTACTCCCAACAAGCTCTTGCATTTGCCAACTCCAGAGGCACACGACCTAGTACCACGTCGTAATCACCATTGTGATCGCCACTTTTGTGCCCGTAGCCGTACAGATATTTTCCATCGGAAAAGACAGAGAAAGTTCCAAGTCGAGGCTCACTAGGCTATTATTGTCTTAGTAGTGTTCCGTACTGGAAAGAGTTGGTAGACTTACATAAAATAAGATGCGCTCGTTCCAACCAGCCATCTCACGCTTAGCTACAATAGTTGTTGGATTGGTGCGGTAATTAACCTCTACAGAAGCTATACCGACTGCTATAAGAAAGGTCGATCCATCCTTTCTGATACCGCGGTATTCAAAGAATGTCCATCCATACGCGGCGGCACTGGTGATAAGATACCATGCAATTCCACCAGTAGCCCAGAACACTTTGTTGTTGTTTTTCTTGTCAAGTTCGTCCTCGAAGCGTCTGAACAAGCTTGGGATTTGTCTCTCGCTGATTTCAAGATTAATTGATCCTGGTGGTGCCAGGTATCTCGACATGACCGGGTTGGTGGGATTGGTGAGAAAGGAGAGCGTAGAATCGGTTTTTCCTAAAAATTGACCTGCTGCATTGTGGCAGAATGTGTTGTTAAATTGAAATAGCACATGTCCGTTTGGCAATGCACTCGATCTTCCTCCAATTCTAGGATACGAGTTTCCGCTCTCTTAGATAGTGTTAGACTGTTAGTTTTTATGAAGTATGCTGGTTCCACTTACCATCGTATAAATAACCTAATGGAACAATATGCTTGATGATAGGGGGCCATGCAACATGTTTCGCAATTTCTGGTGTCTCATGGTGAGTTGTGGAAGCCATCTGGACGGAAAAGACAATCAAAAACAGTTCTCTTTTCTGAATGATCACTGGGTAGTAAGCTGTTTCTGATGGTGTTGCCACGGAAGAAGGTCGCAGTTGTAGGGAAAAGCGAAAGTTCACTTTCCATAGCTCCTGCCACATTGAGCTGATTTAAAGATAAACCGCAGAAAGATTGACCCTGACGAGCCCTAAAGATTTAAGAAACCCATGATCCTCCAGAGTTTCTATAGATTGCTATCTATTGCTCTAAAAATTCAACTGGCGGTTTCCTTGCCATTTTGTCTTTGCAGAGCTGTGCGTCGTTCTATAATTGACTACTCAACATGCTTCATACAAGATTATTTTTGCTCTACTATTTAAGTAAACTCATCGGCGATATACTCAAATCTCAAAGAGTTTACGATTCAAGGAATGTGTAACATCTAGGGTAAGTGCAGACAAGAAAAATAATTCATGTTAGGAGATATACCCGTGTTTAAGCGACATATTCACCATCGAGATCCGAATCAAGATAGAATATCTCGAAGATCAAAGTATCGGATGGATTGTTTTTGCTCACAACTAAGACAAGCCATTCAAAGTAAAGGAAACCTATTCTCATTGATGTCATCGAGCCAAAAAATCAAAATATTGTAAAACACCTCCATAAGACTATTTGCCGCAATCTAGATAATTTACCCCAGAAATAACTCAAACTTGTTGTAGAAGTGTGCAATAATCTTATCCCGAATACCTTACAAGATATTGCAAGATAAACCACTTTCTCAACCGTGTATGTATCACTCAGTTGATACTGGGCTTGGTAATGGATATTCTCTATTGCTTCTGGCCATTTGTTATGTATATGCAAGCAAAGACCTAAGTAAGAAGGAAAATACCTTTCATCTAGGATTGACGATGAAAGCGCTCCCTTACCAAGCTCATGGACGGATATCTTTAAGAAATAGATCCTCGAATCTTAAAATTGTCCCCTACCCACAATTGCAATGAAAGTATAAACACTCTGTCCGGCTACCCAAGGAGAAAGCGGTAGATTTGGGCAGACAGAAGCTAACCAATGTGCTTATTGATATACTCTTCAAATGGTTATTGAACACTTAACTGCTATCGAGTGATACCTGAGGTGGAAGGTCTGATATTGTATTAGAACTCTCAAAGGCCTTTTTCTCTCCTGACCCATATTGAAGAGGCAGGATTTTTCTATCAATACGATCCCTCAAAAAGTATCTTGAAACGATGATCAATTTTTATAATGCTATATATTGAATATCAAAGAACAGCGTGAAATGTTAACTTGCAATCTCTTGAACACAAGAAATGTGATTTGATTAGAGCTACTGGAGTCATCCACATGTCCAGTATCCTACACAATAAAAAGTTAAATACAAACCACGAAGGCCTAAAATAACATCATATATATCAGGAAGAAGATGCACATAAAGATACAGTGTTGTGCTCGAAATTGATTGGGAGACTTTTGGTATTTCTTATATGTTTTACTTTTTAGAAATCTACAAAAATATGCATCAACTCTACTCTAGCTTCAAAGTCTCAAATTGCTTGATGGTCTCCTCGAAGCCACGCTGTTCAGTCTCAAGATCTCCCAGCTTCTTTCTCTCTATCTCTTGTAGCTCCTTGCTAACTTTCTCTTGATACGCGGGGTCATCAAGAAGCTTTCTCTGTTTCTCAATACCTGTGCGGGTCTTCTCTAGCTTCTTAGCTGCTTTTTCAATCTCGCCATCAATGTTTACACGACCCTTGACGTGCAAGAGGACAGCAGCAGCAGAGGATACTGAGAATACTACACATCCAGCTGGGCGAGCATCGGTTGAGGAGAGTACTTCCAAGGATGATACGCCTTTACCGGACAACGACTTGATAGATTGGACTTGGGATGTGATGGTCGAGTGGGAGGTACTATCGTAGGCTTGGACAAACACTAGAACTCGTTAGTAATATATTCACGTGCGATAGGCTACTTTTGATGACTTACCCTTTCCTTCATCTTTAAGCGAGTATTCGGACATCAATGATCGAATACCCTTAGATACAGCCATCACAAGTTCGTAAGCTGCTTCAGAAGCTGGGTCGTCTAGCTCTGCCTCATATACTGGGTATTTTGCAAGTACAATAGATGGAGTCTTGTCTTCTGGACGTCGAGGAAGACGTTGCCAGAGCTCTTCGGTCAAGAAAGGCATGTAAGGATGGATCATGGTCAAAGCACCTTCGAGAGCAGTGTATAAAGTATCAGTAGCAGATCTCTTCTCCTCCTCAGTGCCGTCCTGGAGAATTGCCTTTGAGTTCTCAATATACACATCGCACAGCTGGCTATACCAATATTGATAGATTGCAGTTGTTGAACGCATGAACTCACGATCTTCGAGGTTTTGGTTAATTTCTTTCGCAGCAGTTGTCATCTTATGTAAGATCCAGCGTTCAGACAAGGACTCCTTGCCAGTGAGCTTTGCAGTCTTGTTTGGAACAAAACCAGCAGGCAATTTGCCAACCACGTATTTTGTCGCTTGGTAGATCTTGTTGCAGAACTTTCGATAACCATGAATGACCTTGATGTCGAATGCAATGTCGCCACCACCGGTCGTATAGGACACCAACGCAAATCGCAAAGCATCAGTACCACATTCAGGAATGCCGTCAGGGAAAGCGTTTTTCTGATACTTCTTTGCCTTTTCAACTTCAGCTGGGGCAAGATTACCAACCAAAAGCTTGGCATGTAAGTCTTCAAGTGCGATACCTTGAATCACATCTTGAGGATCGATGACGTTACCCAAAGACTTTGACATCTTCCTACCATCAGAGTCGCGAACCAAAGAATGACAGTATACCTCTGTAAATGGTACCTTACCAGTAATTTTAATGCCAAACATGATCATTCGAGCAACCCAGAAGAACAAGATATCCCAGCCAGTTTCGAGTACGGACGTCGGGTATAATTTTTCAAAGTCACTTGTTTTCTTTGGCCACCCCAATGTAGCGAAAGGCCAGAGACCAGACGAAAACCAGGTGTCCAGGACATCTTCGTCTCTCTTGAGCTTGAACGTCTTACCCGGAAGAGCCTTCTTGGCCTTAGCTTCTGCTTCCTCTTGTGTTCTACCTGCGAACCACCGATCACCGTTACTTTCATCATTCTCATCACCTTCGATTTGAGCAAAGTACATAGGTGCTTGATGGCCCCACCATAATTGTCTAGATAAGCACCAATCATTGATATTCTCCATCCATCGGAGATAACTCTTCTCGGCTGATTCAGGCTTGATCTTGATCTCACCTGACTTCACAACCTTGATAGCTTCATCTGCCATTTCTCTCATCTTCATCCACCATTGTGGTTTCAACATTGGCTCAATTACATCCTTTGACTTTTCACAGAGTGGAACAGTCATAGGATTATCTTTCTTGTCAACATATAAGCCAGCCTTCTTAAGGTCCTCCTGAATGGTGTAACGAACGTCGAACCGTTTTTGTCCAGCATAAGGACCAGCATTATCATTCATCTTACCATCATCGGTCAAGATATTGATGAACTCGAGGTTGTGGCGTTGACCAAGAGCAAAATCGTTAGGGTCGTGAGCTGGTGTAATCTTGACAGCACCGGTACCAAAGTCCTTTTCAACATATGTATCCGTAACAATTGGCATTAGTCGTCCTTCGATGAAAGGATGAATGGCATTTTTCCCAACCAGGTGTGTATAACGAGCATCATCAGGATGGACTGCGATACCAGTATCACCTAGCATAGTTTCAACACGAGTTGTAGCAACCTCAATCTTTTCCTCGGATCCTTCAATTTGATATTGAAAATGAACGATGACTCCAAACTCCACCTTCTTATCGTATCCTGGCACATCAATAAGGGTACGGCCCGCAAGTTCTTTATTGGTTACCTCAAGGTTCGATAGAGAAGTATTGAGTTTTGTGCACCAGTTCACAAGTCTGTTGGCTCTGTAAATTATACCCTCTTCGTGTAGTGTTACAAAGGTCTCTGTAACAGCAGATGAAAAGTTCTCGTTCATCGTGAATGCTTCACGTGTCCAATCAAAGGATCCACCCATTCTGCGGAGCACGGCATTGATTTTCTTGTGATATTCATCCTTCCAGTCCCAGACAGTTTCAACGAATTTAGGTCTTCCAAGATCATGACGAGTCTTTTGCTCACGGCGCCACAGCATGTTCTCAACGACGCTCTGAGTTGAAATACCGGCGTGATCACATCCTGGAAGCCAGAGCGTGGTCTTACCATGCATACGGTTCCAACGGATGAGTAAATCTTGCAAAGCGTTAGGAAGAGCATGGCCCATATGTAGGTTTCCGGTAACATTTGGCGGGGGCTCGACAATTACAAAGGATCCCTCTGGCTTGACCTCTCCCTCTGCTGTGAACTCGGGCTTGAAGAAGCCTTCCTTCTCCCACCATGAGTACCAAGCTGATTCGACGGCGATCGGATTGTATGCTTTGTATTGAGGGTCGTCGAACGATTTTATAACTACACAAACTAATTAGCTTGATAATCGGATGTATGCTGATACTTGACATACTCTTCTTTTCTCCTTCTGGGGTGTCCTCGACATATTTTGGCAAGGTTTCCTCGGCAGCCTTTTTCTCAGCTTTGGCTTTCTTCTCCTTGTTCTTGCTCGATACAGCTGAAGCAGCGCTTGCTTTTTGAGCTTGCTTTTTTTGGTCAAATTTGGCTTGCTTCTCTGCTTTCTTGCGTTCCTTCTCGACTGCGTAGTGGAGAATTAGCTTATAGGACTCTTTGAATGTAGATGGAGTCCATACGCTCTTTCTCGCTCTTCACTTTCTTTTCTCCCTCACCAACTACAGGAGCTGCATTATGTCCTGGCACATGCGAACCAGTTGCGCTGGATTCTGCAGCGTTCGCAACTGCAGCTTTGATTTCGTTTGAGACTTTAGGCGGTTGCCCTGTTACTGGACCAGTCTCTTCTCCGACTGCCAATCAACTATGGTCAGCTATAATACTTGGATACTTGGCAATGTTTGCAATGCTCACTTGGATTGTACGATGCAGGGTTGGTAGCCATTTTGGCAATGGGAGGAAGATCGAAGATACTTCAGTGAGGCGCCCTGCGCACACAGAGTGCCCTGAACAGAAGTCAAAGTTGTCGTCTGTATAAAACTACAGAGAATCGAATGAAGTTTATAGACACTCCGAAAGTTGTTTTATTTTGGCACGTACAATCTCCAAATAAAATGCGATAAGTTGTGACTCGAATTTGGGCGACAAACCCCTCGTGTGGCTTGTGTGGTGGGTGCATACACAAGCCACATGAGGCTAATCTAACTTTTTGGAGCTGTAGAATTCCACATCTTCATTCACCTGCAACCCTCACTTCTATCACAGTTTGTTCTTTTCTCATTATTTTGTTCAAGTCATTGCATATTTTACTATTTATAATATCCTTCAAACCCTTTCAATGCAAGTATCAAAGTCTACATGAGACACATGAATAAAAAACTTAAGTAAATTTATATTTTTATCAGGTAGTACTTGATCAGGCCCGACAACCATTTATTTATTCATTTGTCCGCCCCAGACCTAGATTATTGACATGCTATGGTTCTTATATAAATCTGGTCTTTGGAGAAGATTAAATATGAAAAATGGCAATCAAGCCATTATCAGACTCAACAATTTATCTTCTAGGTTCATCTCAGGTCCTCACCACACCTACATCTCTCATCAAGGAGCTCATTGACAATGCGCTCGATGCCAAAGCTACGAGTGTTGATATTCTTATTTCTCATAATACTATTGATAAGATAGAAGTTCGTGATAATGGCCATGGTATTCAGCCTGATGACCTCAATGCATTGGGGAGGCGTGGTCACACTTCTAAATTGACAACCTTTGCGGAGCTCAGGTATTTAGGTGGTAGAAGTTTGGGATTTCGAGGAGAGGCACTAGCATCGGCTTGCCAACTTGGCGATGTTTCGGTGACCACAAAGATGGATGGACAGCCAGTTGCAACGTGTGTAAAACTAAAGGCACTGGGTGGAATCCAATCACAATCTCGAAGTTCCCATCCGACTGGAACAACGGTATGTGTGATGAACTTTATGTCGAAGCTACCTGTCAGGAAACAAACAGCCCTGAAAGAAGCTCCGAAAACGATCGGCAAAATCCAAGAGTTGGTACGGAGGTACGCGCTAGCACGACTTTCAGTTAAGGTCACCCTGAAGATTGTAAAGGGTACCAAAGGCGCATGGTCATACGCACCTCGTCCAAATATTGCTATCAAAGATTCAGTATCTCTTGTCGTTGGCCGAGAAGCTGCTCTTCAATGTTTTGAAACTTCAATGATATTCCCTGAACCGCCTGGTCGTGACATTGACACATCCGAGGGCGCGGATATCTCAGCCGGTGTCAATCCTGCAAACGACATGGTGACCTCTCATTTTCGCCTTGAAGCTTTCCTTCCCCGACCTGATGCAGAGCAGGGTAAAATTGGATATGGAGAATATTTATCCGTTGATTCCAGGCCGGTAGCCTCCGACAAAGGAACCATGAAGAAAATCATAATCATTTTCAAGAAATATCTTCGAAGTAGGTTGACTACAGAGTCTTCTTCAGAGAAAATCAAGAATCCATTTTTGCGTCTCAATATTGTTTGTCCCAAAGCAAGTTATGATCCCAATGTTGAACCCGCTAAGGATGATATCATTTTTGAGAACGAGACACTTGTGCTGGAAGCGGCAGAGAAGATGTTCAAGAATGTTTATGGAGATTGCGGTACAGTCATGTCTAAACTAGCAAACACCAACACTGTGACTAAGCCTACTGGATTCGATATACTTCTTGCCCGAAACCCTCGACAGGATTCTTCATCACCCTCAACTGGTGTCAACGCACCATTGACGCCAAAGGACATTCCTCTCGCCTCTGCACCAAACGCAAATTCAAACTCAAATATTGTGTCCGACATCTGTTCCATGACTGTAGGTGATACCTTAAGGATGGCAGAGTCCGATAGCTATGGAATTCCTGAAGAACCAACCACCCTCGCGGGGAAGCGAAAATGGGGATGTGATATGTCTCACGATCACACAGAATATAGCGATGATGTTGACCCTCGAATCTCTGCCAATAAATCGCAAAAGCGACTTGACTTGGACAGCAATCGGCAGTCTGCTTCTACGGAGTTGAACCCTTGGGTCATTGCTAAAATGACTGCTCCAGCCAACACAAATTCAAGCTCGGCGATATCGCTTGACTCGACCGACAATGATTCTGTACAGTCTGTGTCGCAATGGCCAGTTAACACTGTTGTTCCATCAGTACAAAGCAGCCACATTGACGACGAAGTTAGTGCTGGTATAGCAGACGTTCTATACTCCCACTCCAACTCTAAGAGCCACATGCACAGTGACCCTATGGCTCCGGCCGATTTTTCTGGTTCAACAACCGAAAGTGATATACCAGTAGTCCAACCATGGCATGATCATCTGAACACTAACGGGTTCACTACTGCTACAAATTTTGCTAGAGACTCTTTAATGTCGCCGCCAAGCACATCTCCAAATGTGCAACAGCAAAGGCAAACTAGAGCCCGAGGACCTAATAAACCATTTGTACCTCCTTCTAGAACACCGCAGCCTAGCAGTGTATCATCCGGACATGTTCAAACACAATTAGGAGCTCTTTATCAGCCCTTTCGAGTACAAAGAGAGGCCTGCCACCAACCTGCTGCGACTTCAAGCTCAATACTGGAAGGACAAATACAACAGCCGAATCCAGAGCTGGAGTGGGCTATGGACTTTGAACATAGAAAAGAGAATGCCACCCGACGTCGCAGGGATGAGCTTCAAGCTATGCGGGAAGCATTTCAGCAGCCATCCCCTACAATCCAAGCTTCTTCTCGGCCATCTCCTTACAGGAATCGTTACAATGCTGCGTTAGCCAGCCTTGAGATGTCTCAAGAAAGTCTGAGGGAGAATTCTTCTCCTGCAAACAGCGAACGCATTCATAGCACTCTTCCAGATAGTGATCCTCGAGGTTACTTGATGAAGCGACAGAAATCATTTTCCGTTCTCTCTAGCATCACGGGAGGCCCTCGGAAATTGAAGCGAGCCCAAACTTTACGTCTTCCCTTAGAATCGACACCTGCAGATTTACAAATTCACCGCCTCGTTCAGACGGTTCAGAGTGATATCGATGGAATCTCAAAACTGGTCATGGAGACATCAAAGCAGGATACGTATGTTCGCCGTGGCACACAAACCGCTGGCCTCGATATGACTGCTGCAGATAAAGAGGCCATGGGAAAGAAATTGTGTCAAGTGGTTGAAGGGTGGATGAATTCGGGTAGAGGAGAAAAATGTGATGTTGAATTTGTATTTGGCGGACTGGAGTCGTTTAGCGGTGCTTGATGTGTTTTTTTAGGAATACGGATTGCAAAATAAGGATATATATGGCTTACATGGCGTTCTTCTGGATTTGAGATACCCATTTGCTTTTGTGGCGTTGGTGCTTTACTATATATAGATCACTGAGAGCATTTTGTTGCTGTGCATTTGGCAAGACATTTATATTTATTCTATTGAAAGAGATCTCTACTGCTTCACAATATATGATTCCAATATATAAATATCGAGTTTTCAGTGTAGAAAGGCAAATAATCTTCATAAAATCTTGTCAATGCTCAGGTGCTTACGAGTCTTTTAGTGCCTTGAACTTTCGAAGTGTCTGTGGGCACTTAATTAATGATGTGGGAGAGAAAAAAATGTATATTTATGTATGCACGGTAAAACCGGTCTATAAATTGGTATCATATCGTATCGTCATCAACCACCAAAACTCCCTTACTTATGCAATCAGTACCACGCTCTACTCCATCCCTCTCACCTATACCGAAATACCATCCAGATTCAAACCATGTCAAGTTTTCTTTGGAGCCCAATTAGCCAACCATGTCCTGGCCTTATCAAGATTTGTACCCTCTGCCTCACAAGCCGCAATGCACCACTCCAATTCCCAACCCCCTGGCTCCATGGCCAACATCTCAGCTAGATTTCTCCTCTTCTGATTTCCTTCGTCGACACAGAAATACATCGGTTCGGTCTTATCCTCAATTTGGGCCACTAATGGTTGAACAAGAGGAAGAGCATATTTCATCGCTAGTGCTGGTTGAGACCCCTTGGCTTCTTTCGCCCTTGCAGTCTTGCAATAAATGTTTGTACACCATTTCTTGCCGCATCCCGTGATCATCTGACTCAGATACCTTCGTTCCACGCGGCGCTTCATTGCCTTTCCCAATGGGTCATGCATACTAGCATAGAGTGGACCGAAGCAGATACTGCAAAGACCCAGATCATTACCTGGACCTTGGCCCATTCTCGATCCAGCGCCCACTTCCCCATTCTTGCCAACTCCTTCCAGAGTCCTACCACAGATGGCATTTCTACAGATTTCTGGTTTAAATCGGCTATTCTTCTCGAGTTCGTGATGCTTAAGATGGGTGGACATATCGCGAAGACGAACGATTTTGCTGCAGAGATGACATTCCGTAGTTCGAGCTCCATCTGCGAGCTCGTGAGCTGTAAGTCCGGATATAAGACTTTCGGGAGACGGATCGAAAGGATCTCCCTCTTGAGGAACTTCGAGATGGCAGAATTGACATAGAATGATCTTTCCAGGACATACAGACGTACGGTGAGTAGCAAGATCTCTCAAGTTTGTTGCTTCGTAAGGGCAGTTGGGACATTGGCGAGATTCGTGAAATATTGAGTCGTGTTTGGTCTTGCTTTGTGTGGAATTTCCATGGGCCGAATCATGAGGACAATGCCAATGATTTAGCCATTCTGGAGATTTCTTCTGAAAGACACCATTGCAATGAGGGCATGAGATATTATTGCGAAGGCAAAAGTTTTCATGAAGCATCATTGTCCGCTTTGGTACCCATTGATGACAATTTTTACATTGTTCCTCATCAGATCCATGCATTTCGGAATCTTCTTCGAGCGAAATTGGGTTGCTTGAAGCTCCATTGCTTGCTCCTTTTTCAAGCGATTTTACTCTGATGGAATACTTCCGCGGTCCTTGCAATGGTTCAGAACCTGCTCTGGTTCCTCGACAGTATACAGAGATCAATATGGCATCAGCTCCGTCTAATTCCACGTTTGATTGCTGTATGGTTATTCTCTTGGTCTTGTCACTTGAGAAATCTCCGAGGACATGTTCATCTTCTCGTGGTTTGCCTCTTTGATGAGCTGACTGAGGGCTAATGAATATCTCCACATCACCATCACCATCATCCTCAAGCGACAGCTCAATATCAAGGCCGTTCGATCGATCCCATGAAGGTAAAATATAATCAACATAATCCCCTTCTGCGACCTGTCCTTGTAAAGATTTCCACAAATCTAGTTCTCCGCCGATTGAACTTCCTTGGGCCGTTCCTGGAGCTTTTTGTGCTTTTGACATGATTTGCTTCAAGGTTTCTCGAGCCTGTTCTTCGTTCAAAGCCTCAATATCGACCTCTAGATCCGTATCAACAACGCAAATCCCATCTCCTTCTGGCGCAAATCTGTCAATTAAAAATTGAAACTCCTCCGATTTTGAACCTCGAACTGTCAATATCTCTCCTTTTGTCAAAGTTGTAAAATTCTCCCGCATATGTTTTTCGAGTAGTGATTTCCAATCCTCGGGATTATAACCAGCCTCCAATGGCCTCAGCCTCACGTATGTACCTTTAGGTAGTTGTTTCGCATGCACGGTGATCTGCGCAGGCTCTTCTATTTCGTCTGTAAGATCTATCATCTCATCGCCCGTAAGATCGATCGCAGGATCATCTGTAAGATCTATAGGCGTATCCGGTGATCCTCTCCTGCTTTCAGCCCTTGGACTTGTTGGTGTTGGCTTTCGTGCGGGCGTAGTGATCCCCAATGCCTCTAGCAAAAAGGGACTTAGGACAACTTCTCCTTCATCTGCCGAGAATTCTCGGATTCCTGCATGTACCACATTTCCGTTCTTTGAGTTGACGAGCCTAAATGTGAGGGGATGGGGCAGTTGTTGTTGGGTATCTCTCCATTGGGACTGTTCTATACGAGCGGCTGCCAATGAATATGGATCGAATGGATCGAATGCGGCATTGTTTGAGCGACTACCAGAATTGACTGTAACTGTGGATGCTGATAATAGCTGTTCGAGAGCAGATTGGGGTAACAGAATCTTGTCCCCGGGCAGAGAGATGTTGTCTTTTGGGGCAACTTTATAGACTGATGACCATGTTAAAGAAATGTCTGGAGTCGCTGCCATCTTGTCCATAGACAACAGGGCAGAAACTTGTTATAGTGAATTTCTTCTAGTTTAACTTGGGATGTTTTATTCTTGATGGTATTTTCCAAAGAAACTTATCAACTCCTCACTTTTTTATATCAAAAGAGCTCTGAATTTATGCACTTGAAGTGGTACTGTAGAAACGCTTAGGATGGTGAATTCATTATTGATATGTCAGATAATGCTGGATCCTTCTATGCTGAACATAATCCCTGTTACATTCCTTATCGATAAGAAGATGTGATCATGATTGTGGCTAGTGAGACAACTTGGGACCTGATCTGCATAAAAGACTATCACAACAAAAGACAAAGACTGAAAGGTTTTTGATTGTCAAAGTCGGAATACATAGCATACATATATATATATATATATATATGAAAGTACATAATATTTCCAAGGACCATTTGATTATCGATCCGGCATTGGAAAATTTGAAGAATGTTACACTTGTACCTCAATTTTTGGTCTTCCAGCCATCTGTGGCTGTGGCTGTGGCAAAGCTAGCCTTGGTCCCGCTAGCAGTAGCATCTGGCCAACTTCAGAGAAAGATTGATTTCCAGGGTTTGAGTGATTGATCTGGAAAATGTTCATTCATTGACAGCATTCATATTTCTTGAATTAATTTGTCAGTAGATACAGTTCCATTTCGAAGATATCAACACCTCCTAAATTCCTTAAATCAAGGATTATCATTTCTAGATTTGACAGGGATCCCAATGGAGTTCCAATCTCAACATACTACTGATAGATTGCCATCTTCTCTTCTACAATTACTATCAAATACTTTGGTTCTTTATCAAACTGTCCCATATCTTCCAATTTCTTCTCTTCTAACTCTCGGAGCCACCTCAAAATCTTTCAAAGAGCTCATCCACGAGACCCCCCATGTTTTCCGTTATTTGAATCTCTCAGACGTCGAATCCGCAAGGCCCAAAGTTGGATCGATTGTTAATCGTGGGCACAGATTGAGAAATGTACAATTGGACGAAAATGTGACAGAAGACGAGTCCGTTTTGTTATTCCTAGCTCTGAAAATATTGTTTATTGACATGCTTATAGCTTTTATGGTGGTCCGTTGAGAGACATTTTCAATCACCTCCGCCGTCAAAATCTACTGCTTGATGTGGAAACTTTGATACTGGACGGCCTTTCGGTTCCTTCCGACTTGGTGAGCGAAATTATTCTGAACGAGTCGTATAATGTTCGCATTCTATCAATCCGGGAAGTACACAATCTCAATGAAGGAAAGTTGAGAGGTGCGCTTAAATATTCATGTCGCCCTTCGAGACCCAAAAATACCCCTCGGCTTCAAGGGCTTTATATCTTCGGCTGCAAGGATGCTCCACAATTTTTGAGGCGCCGAAGGCATGTGAACAAGTACCCTGCTGGTATCGCTCCCATAGATACAATTCCCAATTATGGAGTATCCCCAGGAACGCGACTGGGAACGCACTGGAATCGAAGATCCGAAAGTGCCGTAGGAGAGGGCCCGTTATATGGAGGGGGTGAAGTTGGACACACGGACGGTGGGAATAAGTTTCCAAAATCCATACACAACGACTGGGCTGATACCATGTCCTATTGTGAGGGGATCATCAGCTTTGATGCTGTTCTTTGTAAAGGACCCCGTCACTCAGCAAGCTTGCCATCGGACAGCCCTGGTCCTTGGTATAACCATACGAAAAATCGCATTGATGGCGCGCGTGTAGCGACCCATATTCTGAGCGATTGCAGTGGTTGTGGGACTGCTAAGAATGCCTCAATTTTTGGAAAGTCGCCCATGGTCTTGTTTCCACTCTTGTCACCCGTCCCTCTTCATGTCTCTACTACTAAGGCAGCAAAAGTACCATTCGAAGGATCTCTATGTCAGGAAAGACTGCTGGTTCGTTGTGTGGATTGTCTTAGAACCCGGTACTGCGAAGCTTGTCGCAAGTGGTGGTGCGAGGATTGTTTTGAAGGAACTCCAACAATCAGTAGTACCAGTAGCTCTCCTTCCTCTCCTTCCACGGTGCCTGAAGCGGAAACGAATAAGGTACATATGGATTTTTGTGTCAGAGATTGCCTATTAGCTGCTATGATGTCCCGTGATAGAAGCAGAAGGATGTGGAGTTGAAGCAATTCCAATGTGGCCGAAAAAGAAGCAGCAAGCTATCCATTTAGTGCTTCGTTCTTAGGGCATTTTAATTACTTTTAATCTTTCAACAGCTGTATATCTTGAATCTGAGGTTGTTAATCTTCACGGAGATCAACTAACGAAGACTCATAGTTTGGTGTCTCAAAAAGTTGCTTATTTTGCGGGCTCAATGTAAGACAACACGAGAATTGGGTATGAGTTTCTCCGCTAATGGCGTCATAGTGTTACGAATGTGTACAGAAGACTCAGTTGCGATGCAAGATATGCAATGGGGGATACTGCACGATCCATAATGAGGGATCAACTTTAACCACAGCAGGTCGCCATGCAATTGATGGTTGTAGATGTTAATACTGACACGTAACTAGTGCGATTGTATGAGAGAGAAGTTCAACTGATCTCAAAACAAGTTTTAATGCTAATAATAATATTTAGGGTGCTCACGAAGCGGCAGGCGAACGAGGGAATTATATTGATTCGTTCTCGCTTGTCACACAATTCAATACAAAACGGATATGATCTCCCCCTTTCAGATGTATGATCATTGATCATCCACCATCGAATGGCCCAAGCCCACTCTCCACGACGACTAAAAGAATTTACATCAATACTCGAGGCGAACCTGTCGGTGTGGGAATTATGTGGGAATCTTTTGGAGTGTGATAGATTTTTCCCCAAGACAACCCCACGAGAATTGATGGATGTTGCGGGGACGAGGTGGGTTATCACCGCGGAGTTCAGTCTTTCGGCCCGAAAGGGTTGATATTAGGAGCGGGGCCACTACTTTGCTCTTAGTCGAATATACGATATATTTCCATCTCTCTATTTCAAATGAATGAAGCACACTCGCACATTGACAGATCTCGCTCCATATTTTTACTCCACGTACCCCGTAAAAATTCCAAGCTTTTCTCTTTGTGGGGTCCTAGGCGAGATGCTTGTTTTTGCTTGTTTTTCATAATATACTTTATTCAGTCATTCAACAGTGATTTAATAAATGACTCAAATCCGAAATCACCGAGCTCTCCACTACCAAAAATTGAAGTTACCGATAGCAACTTCTAATGGATGAAGAGGCTGCTTTATGTATTATGAATGGCTCACAATTTCGGATTGGAGTTACAGTAGATGTTGGAATATCAGATTTGAATCTATTTATTCGCTAATGAAGAAGCCGAAGTCTTTCAATATTCGGGTTTGTTCAGGAGAGGTGTAGTACAAATGCCAATTACCTCTAGATTCAAAGTTTTAAAATTCTTCTTATTGCAAAACTTTCAGTCATAAACCACTCATGTATTAATGAATTCCGTCTTCTACTGTACTTCCGCACTCACTGGTCAGGTCATGATTTTTGCACCGCTTAATACTAGTGGCAGGATATGACCATCTGTGCGAACTCACTACTGAACTCACTACGCATCAAAGATCTAATTAGTTCGCTCCACCGAGAAAGTTTTCAATACGATGAGATGAATATGTACTCAGATAAGCCGCAAACCTTTGAGATATATATAGAATTTACAACAACAACAACGTACGTAAAAACTTCGCCTTCCCTAGAAAGATTGACTTTTATGAAGTTATCCATCATCAAGAATGAAATACGGATGGATGAGTCTAGGTCGTGCATTTATACTAAAGTAACTAAAACGACTAAAGGAATTGGCACCAATTATTCGTATACTCTGTCTGCATAACGGAAATGGGAAGAAAACTACTCGTTGGTCGAGACTAGATATTTATCGCTTGAACCACGTTCCCAATTTGTTCATGCATGCATGGGTCACGTGTCTCACACATCACATCACATCACATAACGGCAGATCAATTTAATGTCGTAAGTGGCAAGCTCGCAAGCTTTTCTCTTATCTACCGGCACGGGATATCCGTTCCTTGGTGGGGTAATTTTGGGGATCTCCCGTCTCGCCCGTTTCTTGATTCGATTCCCCTGCATTAGAAGCATTTGCCATAGATCAAATCATGTCTTTTTCCTATAAATATGACAAGAACCATTGATACCCGCAAGTGCTTGGTATAGATTTGATTCGACTTGACTTTCGCACCTTTTCTCACGTTTTCTCATTGGGCAAACGAGAATCATGGGACAAACAGATATTCGTGAATTCTCTCCTTTCCCTCCCAGTGATACTGATGTGGAAAAGGTAGAGGACAAAATTCGATACGATGATCGCCACGAAAATACAGAACAAGATGCGGATTTAGTGGAATTCGTCCCAAATGATCCAGAAAATCCTCTCAACTGGTCATCATTGAGAAAATGGTCGATTGTTTTGTCTTTGACAATCGCAAACTTTAGTTGTCTATGGTAAGATTGTCTACAAGCCATCATGTTCGTGAAAAATGCTAATACTTGCTCTTCAGGATAGCTTCAGGTTACTCACCTGCAATCCCCGAATTCCAGGAGAAATTCGGTACTTCAACTGAAGTTGCTACACTTCCTTTGGTAATCTATGTGCTTGGTTTGGGATTTGGGCCTATGCTTTTAGCACCCCTCAGCGAGTACTATGGAAGAACTCCTGTTTATCTGGCCAATTTCTTCATTACCACATTGCTCTTGATGGGCACTGCGTTGGTGGATGACGTGCCCGGATTCATAATCTTGAGGTTTATCACGGGATTCTTTGCTTCTGCATCAATCAGTAAGTAGCATACTACAAGTCCTCGAGTGCATTGTACAAATAATTAACAACCCTCAGCGAACATTGGAGGAACAATCGCCGACATGTTCCATCACGAACACACTGGTATGCCCTTAGCAATCTACACTATAACCTCAGCCGGAGGATCTGCAAGTGGAGTTTTCGTCTTCTCTTTCATTGCCCAATTCCATGGTCTTCACGGTGTTCTCTGGGGTATGTGTGGAGCCACCGGTGGTTTTTTCCTCCTCCTGTGCGTCTCCCTCAAAGAAACTCGACACTCGGTGCTCCTGCGTCGTCGGGCCGCTCGTCTACGCAAGGAAACCGGAAATCCAAATCTCGACGTCCCACTCGACATGCGTACGCAACCTGCTACTCAAGTGTTCGCTACCGCTCTCACTCGTCCCTTTCGTCTGCTCTTTACCGAGCCCGTCATCCTCTTCACAGCTGCGTACAACGGATATCTCTTCGGCATTGCATTTCTCTTCAACGGCGCCTTCACCGTCGTCTTCTCGGACGGCTACGGCTTCACCACCATCCAAACCGGGCTCGCCAATCTCGGCGTCTGCGTCGGCGCGCTGCTGGGTCCCGTCACCCACATCTGGCAAGAACGCTACTATCTCCGCAAGATCACCGCCCCGGATGGCACCATCAAGAATGTTCCCGAGGCGCGCGTCCAGCTCAGCATGGTGGGCGCCGTCGTCTTTCCCATCTCGCTCTTCTGGTTTGCCTGGTCCGCGCAGCCCGGCTCAGTACACTGGATCGTCCCCGTCATCGCGTCGGTGTTCTATGGTTGGTCTTTCTACACCATCATCCAAATGACGTTCATGTATATCGAAGATACGTATAAAGTCTATGCGGCGAGTGCCTTGGCGGGCGTATGTTTTGCGCGAAATATCATCGGGGGAACATTCCCGCTGTTTGGAACGCAGATGTTTGACGGATTGGGCGTGCATTGGGCGGGGAGTATATTAGGATTTGCGGCGATTCTCTTAATGCCCATTCCGTATGTACTAGGGAGATGGGGCAGAGGACTCAGAAAAAGAAGTCCGTGGGCACGGGTCCATATGGATGATTTGGGGGATGATGAGGATGTGAAGATGTAAACGAATGCTCGATACATACTTGGGACATTGGGATGAGCGCCAAAAAATGAAACGGGATTCTGGGAAGTATTAAATACCTTATTCGTGATTTGTAGGCGTTTGTATAGGGTTATAAAGCGTGCTAGCGATTGTTTTTACTTATGATGATGATGATTAGAATCATGAGATAAAATAATATGAGATGAGATACGAAAATCCATTCTAATTCTAAACAATCTCTGACAATTGACTATACCGTCCAGTATCTATTGTAGCATTCATCACAAATAACAACCGAAATCCCATTATCTTATTTATCATAACTCGAACTCTACGCACAAGATACCCAACCACACCACTGTACCTGGGAGAGGCTCGTCGAAGACAAGCCAAGACAAGCCAATACACATTCTGAAATCTCTTCAGTGGCTCATATAAACCTCAAATCGTTAATTTTTTTTTCTTCATGAAACTTCGCTTCAGCACTTGTAATGTACCATCAATATGTTTCTTTTATATGATATTACAATGTCTGCAAGCCAATACTTTTATTGTGTTATCTCTATTTCCCTTTTGTCTAGTTTTCTGTCTCCTCAATTTTGTCCCACGGAGAATTCTGATACTGTTGTCAAGTTTTTATTTCGTTCACATGTGGGTAATAACTGTAAGTAGGTAGGTAATAAAGTGGACAAGCTAATTACTCCCCTTCCTTTTGCAAAGGCGAAAGGTTATGTGATATTTGTTATGATATTAATATACAAGGAAAGAACCCAACATAATGCATGATTCCTACTTTGTAATATTCCCGTCATCATCCCATCATCATTCCCTTGTTTACTCATCCTTAGACCATCTCCCATAGCTTCGTATCCCCAAACCTACAACTGCAATCTGTACGTGCCAACCTCAAAGTGCTTCAATGTGATATCAATTTTCCCTTCCTTAATCTTAAGCTCCTCTTGATCATCCTCCAGAACGTTAGTCTTCCAAACCCTCTTCACATCCAGTGTCGTCTCGATTGTTCCCCTACTAGTTCCACCCAAACTATCATAGATTCTCAAAATAACACTTTGGCCCTTTCTCTTCGTCAATTCGCCACGGCTAACATCCTCGTCGTCTTCACCACGCTTAACGGTATCTAGGATTAATGATGAATCTCCCGTTAGTTTGATTGGGCTATCAAATGCGTTGGTTTGAAAATTCTTCGAAGCCTTGCAAAGCTTCAATGGATTGTTGTAGTTGAATGCTGTACGAACGGTAGTTGAGCCAAGACCTCCCTGATGGGGTAGAACAGCCCAACGAATGTGGTGACGACCCATATCTGCATGTGCATCTGGAGCTTTAGGGGCTCGAAGAAGTGACAAACGCATCACATTGCCACAAGTAGCAAAACCGTATTTGCTATCGTTCAAAATGGAAACACCATATTGATTCTCTGAGAGGTCTGCAAATTTGTGACAGCATACTTCGAACTTGGCCATGTCCCAGCTATTTCAGGTCAGTTATATATTCTGATAATAAAGGATGTCAAACATACGTAGTATTGTAGTGAGTTGGTCGTTTAACGATACCAAATTGTGTCTCGTAAGTTGCCTCGGTGTTTCGAACATCGACGGGGAACTCGACCTTGAGGAACTTCATACTTTCCCTCCACTCAACTTCACTTTCCATTTCAACATAAGATTGTTGACCCTTGAATGCAGCGGATAAACTAATATGAGTCTTTATCCAACTGTCTTTGCTGATCTTGGTTTCGGTCACTACACTAACTCTGTGGGCATCACTCTGCACGATCTTGGTTTTTCCTGCAGGCAATTCCTTGCGGGATTCCAAATGGAAAACTTCCACATCCCAAGCTTGCCAATAAAGTGGTTTATCATCAAATATGACAAGCTGATTGGCTTTACCTCCTTTGGCCACTACTTCTCTCTCCGTTTGTAGATCATACAGAGAAGTAATTACTCCGCCTTCGACTTGGATTTTGAGCTGTTCATTTTGTAGCACAAAAACGCCCTCTCTGACTTCCTTGACAGTCACTTCGGGTGTCTGAGCAATCTTGAAAGTCTTGATATTCAAGAGACTACCTTGTCCACAAGCAACTCCGGCAATGTTGTCACCAAGTGGCACGATCTCTCTCCTGTGCCATGGCATGGTGTTCAGGGCCACAAGATCGCCATCCTTGGACGAGTCTTCGGCTTGGCCCACACCTAGAGACTCGTAAAGCTTCTTGAGAATTTTCTCACCAGTCTTAAATACCTTGGCATATAGCTATCACTCGTCAGTATTGTATGAAGCTAAAGCTAAGCACAGTTCACATACCTCATCACTATCATCGTAACACATCTCAATAGATGATCCTGGTAGGCAGTCATGGAACTGACACAACAATACAGCCTCCCACATATCGTCAATATCTTCTTTAGGATACTTAAAGTCTTTACTTTTGAGACTTGCAATTGTTGAAAGAAGTTCAATATTGTGTAGCATGATTTCAGAATTTCTGTTGTTACGCTTGTTGTTCGCTTGCGTTCTGGGGAGAGTCAGAATAAGACTTGTGAGGTGAGGGCTAATAGAATAAAACTTACGTATAAGTTCCACGGTGAAGCTCGAAATACAATTCACCGTACCAGGTCACTAAATCTAGACCATCAGAAACCCTTCCCTCCAAGCGATCAAAGAAATCGTCAACAGAGTCACCCATATGAACTCTGGGTATAAGCCCAGTAGTATCGCTCATTCCACGAAGACGTCTGAGCTTCTCAATCATCTGCCACGTTGGTCCTCCACCGCCATCACCCTTTCCAAAGACAAGAAGTGAGGTCTCATCTTGATCCATAGACTTGTGCTGGGTGACTGATCTTCTAACATCACCGAAATCGGCATTTGCAGTGTATGTTTCGGAAGGTGCCATGTGACAAATAACCTGGCTGCCATCTAGAGATACCCAATTGAATGTGGTATGTGGAAAACTGTTAATGTTATTCCAGCTGAGTTTTTGAGTGAAGAAGCGTTTCATTCCTGCGAGGCGACAAAGCTGAGGAAGTTGACTGGAGTAACCAAAAGTATCTGGCAGCCAAAACGTCTTGGATCTCTCTCCGAAGTTGCTTTCAAAGAATCTTTGACCATACAAAAATTGACGCACGAGGGACTCACCACTAGGCAAGTTAGTATCGTGTTCAACCCAACTACCTCCAACAGGTTGGAATTTTCCTTGTTTGACCTTTTCCTTGACTCGGTCGAATACATATGGATAGTACTCCTTCAACCATTTATACTGTTGAGCCTGTGAGACAGCAAATCGATGCTCAGGGTAACGATCCATAAGATCACATTGATTCGACCAAGACCTAGCAACCTTTCTTTTAGTCTCGGCCCATGGCCAAAGCCAACAGGTATCAATATGGCAATGGCCGATACCATAAACAATAGGCCTTGTGCCAGTCTCATAGACCTCAGATGAGTTGATATTCTTGCCCAGATACTCTTGTGCAATTTTTCGGCCTTTAAGAATTGAGTCTTGGTTTCCTAACTCGAAAGCATCAATTATATCATTTGCAACTCTCAATGCTTTATGTTGTTCCCATGAGTCCGATGGGAATTCTCTAGCGGCATCATTGATTTCCCAGATGTCAATCCACAAAGCTCGGGCTTCCACATTGACAGCCACAATCTCGGCCTTTGATAGTTGGAAATATTTATTCGGATCTGGGGGTTGAATGGAATCACCACCTGGGGCATTACCAAACATTCCATTGCATGCTGCATTTGATATTAGCATCTATAAATATTATACGCATGTCGTATCTCTATCTTACCCATCTCAATGTAGATTGTGTGTTCCTTTCCATCTCGGAACTTATCCGGCAAGACCCACTCAACCCTCTCACCACCTCCGGTCAATCCTTGAAGAGGGTTGCCGTCCTCGGTCCATACCATTCCTTCATTATTGGCATCCCAATGTAGCTCCAATAAGTCCTTCTTCTGGAACTCCGACGGAACGGTTATTCTCACTTTGAACCAATGGGTTGACCATGAAGGGCCAAAGGCTTCTCCTATGTGTGTTGATCTGAACTCATGGCTTGTGGCATCTTTGAAAGTGGGTCGAGAAAGGTCCGGAGCGTCCCAGACCGCAAGTTTGATATGCGGTTCTCCGGATGCGACCCCTTCGTTCAACATTCTATCAACAAGAATCAATCAACAGAGGCAACAGATCAGGGAATTGGAATGGCATACGCTCGTAAGTTATGTTTTTCATACTGTCCACCGGCGTAGAATTGACCAATCCGATCTTGGTAGAGATTGGGTATTAATTTACCCTTGGGTCCTTCAGACCTGACAGGATATGAGCTCTTAAGCTCTTGCTTTGATATAGTTTCACCACCCATAATTGGCAGTTGGATGATTTTATCGACGGATTCAAGATGAGATGATGAACTGCGAAGAGAAATATAAATGTCAGTTGTCAGTTGTGGTAGTTATTAGTAGAAGCTCAGCTGCGGGAAGTGGGAACTCTCCTCCTACGCCGCTTGTTACGTAGAAGTGGACTTAAACAGGGGTAAAGCTTTGGAAAGCGCGGGGGAGAAATTGTGGAGGTCGGAAGTGGACTATGGCACGTGAAAGGGATTGGCAGATCAACAACTCACCTGGACATCATTTACGGACTTCCACAGCAGAAACTCTATTCGAAGTAGGTTGTTGATATATCAGAGAGAACGACGAGCTGAAAGATATCAACCAAAACGTTATAGTCATGAGCACATCGAATACGAAGTTATATTGTATTCCAAGTCTTTGTAAGGGTGATACAAAGATGCGGGGTTAGAGCTGCAGGTACATTGTTTTACGTTATGAGAGGATAATGATTCGTCGGCGGCAAATTCATCAAAACGAATCTCTGATATTGAAGATAGAAAGGGAGACGGGAATGATTGATATCGTCCGAGACAATGTTTTCAGTCTATCGAGTCGAAGGTTTGATTATCCAGGTAGTAACCGACTATATATATATATTGCTGATCAAACATTGGCCAATAGTATTCAAACAACAAAATCTCAAACATCGTCCAAGAAACTTCACTTTGAATGAGAGGGAATGATTACTACATAACATAATTTGATATCCATTTAACACATCCAATAATTTGGTGTGCAACAGGGAAGTCGGCCTCTATTTGACCTTCTTAAAAGCATGGCGTTGGCAATACCATGCTACAAACAGTACTTAAACTAATTCCCCAGAATCGCATTCTACTTGAATTCATAGAACAAGACTTTTGCGTTGATTCCCCCCCAAGTTTCTACAACTTTGTGTTCATATCAAAGCCATTCAGATGCCCGTCCGTCTATTTACAAAAGCAATTAGTATTGTGCTCACCAGAAATACTTATGAGAGATTGATCACCAACCTGGAGTCTGATCCATAATTCCAACAACCATTATTTGTTTCTTCAACTCCCGTCTCCTCCTTTCTTTTTTGTTGACCTTCAATTTTACCCTTTCTACCACTTCATGAAAATGTTCATTGCCTTTCTGTATCACATCTGGAGCCCCTTTAATCCCCATAAATCCCGATTTTTTCGGCATGGGCGTATCTGGACCTGTTGCACTTCTACCAGCATTAGGTATTATCTCTCTTTTCTCAGTTGGCGACATTTTCGGGCTACCGGATAATCGTTTTATAGCACCCGCCAGCTTTTCTCCCAATGACCCCGTTGGTCCGGTCGCTCGTGGAGAATCTGGTATATTGTGAGTTGAGAGAAAGGGAAATGGACTTTTCAGGGGGTGTTCACCACTTGAGAAGTCTTTCTTTTGAGGCTTGTTTGATTGTGGTATAATTATGTTTGGTGGTGCCATGGATGATGTAAATGAGACTGCAGAGGGTCTATGCAAACTCTGCTGTTCTTCGCTACTCAAAAATGAAGCAACCGGTGTTCGTGGTTCCCGATCGTCTGGGCTTTCGCAGAAATAGCTTTGTCGACTTCTCTTTGTTGGCAATGATAGTGGTGGTGGCATAAGTGCGATATCGTCGTTGTGAACTCTATGTCTTAGTGGATATTCACGCCCGTTTTGATGGCCGTCCTGCCTTGTTTCTTGATCTATCAAGTCCTCGAGACCACTAGTGTATGGCACATCTTGACTAGTATTTGGATCTTCTAATAAGTGGCCTTGCATAAATTTTGATACTTGTTCTTTGTATTCGGACGATATTACTAATGATTGTGGTGACGAGGTGGCCGGACTTGATGCATTGCTAGGTGTGTAGTTGGGGAAGTACGAACTTTCCTCATCCTGCTGCATCGGAGAGACAGGGGCAGAACCAATAGTTTGGCTCTGTCGAGCCATGTGTGAATTTGTATTATCTTCTTGACTATAAACGCTACCAGAACTATCAGAGTCATCTGTAGCTATGTTCAATGACGATTGTCGGCTTCTCCCTTCTCTTATTTGCATAGTAGGGTCGTAGCCCGTTCTCTGCATCACCTTCGTTGCCGATTTTGTCATGGGTGGATCGGGAGGTGAAGGCAACGCCCTAGTATCGGGCGAAGAATAAGTTCTTGCCACTTTCTGAATTTCTCCATTTTCCTTCCTATCATCATCGTAACTCATTGACCCAGGAATATCCATACAAGGTTTCGGAACGGGATCCCCATACTCGCTCAACCTCCCGTCGAGCCTCCTACTCCCCCTTCCCAATTTCTTCGCTAGAACATTAGGAATTGCTGGTAGTGGATCCCTATTGAAGTTGAACTTATCTCCCGTAGTCTGACTATGTTTCAATTGAGGCCGCTTCATAGTTTCCAAGCCACTTAGAGAAGCAGAGGTGTGGCCCCACTGTGCCCATGGTCCTAATTTTGCATGCGCACTTGTCTCTCGTTGAGATTGAGATCGAGAATGCGAAAGAGAATGCCTATCTGTTAAGGGGTTATGCTGCAATGTAGCCCGGAACTGCTCCTTAGATGGTGATTGGTATGCCATAACTCATGACACCGAAAGTGAACGCAAACGGATTGATCTTGATTTGAGAAAGGAGTGGCACAGGCTCTTTCCGAAAAATGCATCCTGGCCACTTGACTAATAGGAAATTTACATGGACAAAGAAGGACAAGAACCCATGCTCGATGAAGGATAGAAGAGGAGATATTCCAGAATGAAAGAAAATTTCTGATTTATCATGAAGCGATATTTTCCCGAAATAAAGTAAAGTTCTGTCCTGTAGTATGGAAGGTTTGTTAGGATTCTTTGGTTCTTTGATGGACGAGTTTTCAGAAACAAAGAATCGTGTCAGAACTGCCACGCTGCCGAGCTGCCAAGGACCAAATGACTTTGAATGAATTATACCATCAAGATCAATTGGACGATACCGATTACTCATCATTATTAAGGAATTAAAAGAGTATCGGAGCACGTTTAACCATGAGAATAGGATAGAGTGGTGGTCCGCGGGTGCGAAACAAGATGGAGGAGCGCAATGAGAACTCGGATTTTAATACAGTTAGTGGCGCATCACAGCTTGCGAAGGTCCATTTGTGAGAATTAGTTTCGTGCTCGAAATGTATAAACTAAACCATGGCAGTTCATTTTTTCATCCGTTTGAAGAAACGCCAACATACTACCCCTATTATATCTCACAATCCCAATTAAAACCCTAAAACTCTCCAGCGAGTAATCATATCTGAACTACATATTGCAAAGGAGTATCGAAACGAAACGAAGCTTCTGATAGTACTATCTCCTGTAGCACTGTCTTGACACCCTACAGCCAAACTGTGAGCCTAGAAGAAGAAAAGATCCATTCCATTACTCTCTAACTATCTATGAGAGATGGATCAACGACCTTATACAGGCCAAACCACAAGTGGCGAACAAAAGAAACGAAGCTACAAACACGCTAGTGGCCCATTGCATCCTATCAACACTAACAAAAACCCAGTTCTTTTTCCTAGCTAATAATTGGTCACAGACAGACCACAATTGTAGGTCTTAGAATATCCACAGAACATCAGCAATGAACTCCCAAACCTTCCTGCACACACCGGGAGAAGAATCCCTCGATTACAACGAGTAAAATCATGGATTTAACAATCGTTGATGCGGAGATGGGAGTAATTTAGGTGGTGTTTGATATTGACGGTTTATTCGAGGATGTAGTGAAATAGGCAGTACCGTTCCCATTATTACTGATCTTGCGGGCGATATTGCTACTATTAAGAATTTCGTGCTTAAAGGGGGTGTCGCAGGGGGGGGAAGTGATACTGTGGAGTCGTTCTTGGGGAGTGATACCTAATTCCCTACTACTACAAGTGCTCTGGATGGGATGAGCATTACCGAGAGGACTCAAGAAGGAAAGGTAGCAGCGTGGTGAAACTAGCTTTCCTTCTGATGTGCTTTTGTGTACTGGTTCTCATGAGGTTCCTGGTGGGAGAAGTTATAATAGTATCATGAAGATGACTATTTTGATTTGAATTCTATAGAGGTGGGTTATAAACATTAATTGTGATTAACAGTATGGGTTTATCCCAGCAATGAACACTAGACAAGAAGACTGCCATGATCTTAATGATGCAAGAGCTAGTGACTTAGAATCCAAGCTAAGACTACAAGGTATGGCTAGCTCCTAAACAAAAGCTACTTCGGTTGTCCATTTGGTGATCCCATCAGTTTACTCAATATGTGGAGTTGATCGATGGGCTCCTATATCTGTGTAGCAATCTGTAATAGTCGAGGCTCTAATATCAGGAGGGCTTTCGGATGGAAAGTGGGTGTTCTATGGAGATAGTCTCCTTTCAAAAATCCGGAATATAGAGCTAGTTTTTTTGAGCTGAGCTGCAGGTGAGAAGTTTTGATATTGCTGAGGCCTAAATTAGGTTTCAACCTCAGACGCTTTTCCCAATACCCAGAGAAACTTACAATACTCAGTAAAAAGAAAGCGAGGAGTTGGAAATGAAACCTTACACGATCGAATATCGGATATTTGCATAATTCGGCTTGTCCAACCAGAAACATTCGTTCTTATCCGTGTGATAAAATGTCCGCATCTCATTGATATTGCCAATGTAGTTATTTCTGTATAAGGAAGCACTTCCAAGTCAATAGAAATATCTTGTTCCATGTTTTAGCGAGGTATGATGACCAGGGTCGTAGCAATTTACCCAGTGGTATATCATCACTCCGCTGGTTGCTCGGAAACCTCCATTTACTAGCACCAGACTCCTTGCCTTTACTGTCTCCCTCAATACCTTTGTTGGTCTCTTCGCCTCGTGTATCTTGTAATCAATACCTGGAGTTGAAGGGTTTGAAGTTGTTAGTTGTAACTGGTAGTTCCTCTCTGAACCTTGAGGCTCTAGCCTTAGAACGGGGACCGCCTCTTGAAGACAATGGCTTCCGACTAAACGTAAACCTTCCTGTCCTAAAGCCGAGAAGTTGCAATCCCCGGGGTGACTTAGAGCGTGGAGACGTGCAACAACAATCACATTCTAGGGCAGCAGTAGGCATGGTTCTCTCTCTGGACCTCTCTCTCGCTAGGTGCCTCATTATTTCGGCGTTATCCTCCCACAGGTTTTGCAACATGTTCCGAAGACAATATGTAGAATCGTCTTTTAGAAACTGCGTGCTATAATCCCATTCCCATAAGTCTAGATACTCAAGTTTGGTAAGACCATCGCCTACGTCTAGCAGATTGTTAGATATGGTGATGATAGCAGAATCTGGTATGATGGATTCAACATCCCTGAACCTATCCTGTGGGTACGCATCCCATATGTTCCGGCGCCACTCCATAATCGCAACCTGGCATTCTTCAACAGTATAATCTAAGGCTGCACCAGGCATGATATTATTTTCCCTGGTATCATCTTCGTTTCTACCCTCAAGTTTGAGCCACACTACAACCAATGTATTTCCAAGAGAAGAATAGGAATGGTCCACTAGATACTGCTCACGCTTATCCCATTCACTCAAGTCCAGTTCCTGAAGTCCCATTACACGAGTACACAAATTCCTCAGGTTCTTAGATATGGTTATTATGGCAGAGTCCGGTATGACGCATTGCAGCTCGACGTCCTCGACGCTTTCATCCTTTGGTAATTTCTCCCATGTGTTCTGACGCCACAGCACGAGAGCCTTGTTACACGCAGCAATTTCAGGATCAAGGGTCACATATCCTTCCATCCAATCCGCCACCAATCTTGTCACATCGAGCTGCCTTTTCATAGCATGTTCGATTGTGGAAAGTCTTGCTTTTGCGAAGAACACGTCATAGTCATCGGTATATTCATTCGCAATCTCCGGAACAGAATGATCATTCAATTTGTGTTTTCTAAGCATTGAGAATATCGACAAAAGAACGTACTGTATAGATTTATCCGGGGTCCATTCAGTTGTAATGCTGGGAATGCACAGATCTTCATCTGCACTGATGTTCGGGTGATAGATCTCTGTCAAGAAGCGCACTTTCATAGGCCATCGAGGATACTGAACAGGAAAGAAGATGTGCAGAAAGAAGATACCCCCAGCGTACGGGCTCTCAGAGGGTCCTTCCATGCAGGCGACTGCATTTGTAAGGTCCACACCAGACCCAAGTCCACCCACTTCACTGCTATAAAGGGCAGCAGGACAGATACTGAGATAAGGAGTTCTATCATCGGCATTAACAGCTTTGTATTGCAAGCATAGATTTCTGGCGCGGTTATCTGGTTCCATTACCTTATCGCAATGCAACACAGAGAGTGGTATTTCACCGAAATGAGCTCGAATGGCTCGATTGGTAAGACGCACATGCTCCATCCGAATTTCCGATAATTTATCACCACAGGATGGACTTTCTTCGGGAACAGGATTGAGATCGGGCGCAGATGTCGACCTAGACGTAGACGGTCGCTCCAACCTCATAAGCACCCCTATGAGTGCTTCAAAAATTTCAGAGATATCGGATTCCCTTGACATATTTACCTCAGATTAATTGTGACTATCCAATTTCGTAGAGGCAAAACAATCTTTGTTATACAACCAAAAACACCAAGAGGAAGTCTCGTATGCTCTCAATCCACTTCCCCAAATCAAAGAAGAACTAGCAGGTCAAAAGGCCGTATGAGGGAATATCAAGTATTTTTTTCCAAAAGTCTAATCTGGTATGGATTGTGAAGGACAAAGGTTATGGAATGAGTAAAGGAAAATGCGACGATGCGAGTGAATATAAGTCAAGGCCATTTTGAACTGACCCGGGGAAGTACTATGGATTGTGTAAAACAAGAAGGGAAACTACTCCCAGTGAATGAATGAAAGGTAGATAGATGATACTCGGTAGACCGTAGGTAGTAGATAATCAGAAAAGAGCAAGAGCATTGGGTTCTCATTACTCCACTGTTCCTAATCGGTTCAAATTAGAATATAGTCTACCCATCAATCGATAACTGCTGCAAGATAGATATGATATATAACCAACTTCATGTCTGATTGAGAATTACACTTTCGCAACACAAATACAAGAGAATTCAACCAAGTGAGGACACATTGAGCATTATGATATAAGAGACGTGAGACAAAGAATATTTCGATAACCTTACATGCACGAAATCCGAATCATTGCTCTTATCCCCTAGGCCCGTCCCGCCCACGTCCAGATTGGAGAACGAAAATACCTGAACCAGCAAGACTCATTGATGCACGAAAAACAAAAAAAAATGTTGGAAAATGCAATATCATCGAACCATTACGCCGAGCGACGAAATATACTCACGACTAATAAACACAATAGCCACCCGGCCAAGAGCGATGCAATTTATAAATTCAATCCTGCGAATACTTGGACGTTGATAAATCGGAACACCCAGTGGTGTGATTTCATCAGGCCATATTCTGCGCGACGAGAAATTACCAGTTATAAGCAAGATATCTTATAAAAAGCTAAAAGGAATACCATAAATTGTATTTTCAGTCTTGAACTTTTGTTGTTCCAATATATTCAGCGTTTGTATTATTGTATCCATTACTTTCTGCTCAAATCCTGATAACCTTATCCCTCATCATGCCCTTCGATACAACCATCAAAAAAGTCGTTATAGCTGGTGTTAGTCCCCCTTCCTCCTCCCCCATCTTCCGAAGCCCTCTCAAATAACAAACCCCAGGCATCCGGCCCAGTAGGCCAAGCTATCGTGACCGAGCTCCTCAAGTCCCAACTCTTCGACATCACAATCCTAACCCGTGATCCCACCACCTACCAATCACTCTTTACGCCCGCGCTCCAAGTAATCCAAGTCGACTACACCTCTCTCGCCTCTCTCACCCACGCCTTAACCGACCAAGACGCCCTCATATCCACCATTTCTCCCCGCGCTATCCCCATCCAAAAACTCCTCATAGACGCCTGCATCCAAGCCCACGTGCACCGCTTCCTCCCCTCAGAATACAGTTACGATTTCCACTCCCCGAGCATCCAGCAGCTCTCCACCTCGCACAAACTCTTCGCCCAAAAAATCGCCATCGAAGAGTACATCAAAGAGCAAGCCACCCAAACCTCTCTAAGCTACACCCTCCTCTTCAGCAACCCCATCCTCGAACTATCCCTCCAAAACAACCTCTTCTTCAATTTCCAATCCCGCACCGCAATCCTCAACCCCCTATCAAAAACCATCCCTATCTCCCTCACCACCCTTCCCACTCTCTCCAAAGCCGTCCGACGAATCCTCACCCACCCCCGCGAAACGGCAAATCGTCCCATCCGGATAAAAGACATGGACATCTCCCATGAAACTCTTCTATCCATCGCCCAATCACTCACACCCGGACAAGAATGGGATATCCGCACCGAGGTAAGCTCGGATTCCGACGCCAGTTTCAATTTCGGAGGGAGTTTTGAGCGCGTGCATAACAGTGTTTTTGGGATCAAGGAGATGACGCGCGAAGAACTTGAGGAATCGGTAAGACGTACGTATGGAGTGGAAAAATCATGATGAGCATCTATTGTCCTATATTTGGTAGAGAGACCGTCAGCTTTGAAGACGGCGTGATCGAAGGTGTCTGGACATACGATTTATATACTTGAGAAGAATTTATCTTCGCAGATAGTCCCCTCACAGTGATGGATTGCAGTAGTGATAATCCAGCGACGAAAGATGTTCTTCTTGAAACGTGTCCGAGAAGCCCACTCTTCCACTACAAATCAATATCATTAAGCTCAATAATAGTAATCTCACTACACCCAGCTAGGACTATCATCATGACGATATCAATCCATGTAATCAACTACAAGTAAATATTGCACATGCCAAAAGATGAGGCAGATCGCCATCTAGAATTAAGTGCTGCGTTGGAATCATTAATGTGACAAAGTATACTACATAATCATTACCTCCGTTCTACTCATCTCCAACTTCCCTCCCCCCCCTCCCCCTGATGCATTCCAGTTGCATCTCGTCCAACCCTCGTAAAAACATCATCTTCCCCTCTAAACTTATCGCTTGAAAAGCATACATGAGATAAACAACCGAAAGGGTATATTGCAAACGGATGACGCTCCTTGCAATGCAATGCGGCCTTGCCTATGACTAACAAAGAAAAGTTAAAATAAAATAAAAGACGTTGTGACAGCTTATCCTGAAACATCTATAGCAGTAGTCTCCTAAAAAGCATCTTCAAAAGGACAATCAATACTGTCATGTCCGTCCCGTTCACACACACCGCACCATTTGTCCATATTAATTTCTCCGCTTTCCTTTCCTGGAGCAGGTCCTGGTTCCATGAGGTTGGGAATAGTCTTAATAGGCGAGTCATCAGGCGATTTCTTGGCTGGCGCTAATGGTGCTAATGGTGCCGGTTTGCATTCTTCGTGAGATGGTTTAGGTGGTAGTTTAAGTCCCTCCAAGACAACGTCTTTTCCTGTTCGATATTGTTTTGGAGACTCATCCTTGGAATTGCTAGTGTTCCCATTGGGGCCAAACATCGGGCAATGTAGGACATCATGACCTGAGGTTTCGCACAATTCACAGAAATCCTCGGCTGCAGAGGAATAACTGTCATTCTCCGGCATGGTTTCCAGATTATTGCGGTGAACATCTGAGGCTACTCCACGTTCTCGCCAGCTTGCAACTGTGCTCTTGGAATATGGGAGAGCATTTCTATCCTGAGTCACAGTCCCACTGCTCATGGCACTAGTACGATTCGTGATAATATTGCTAATGCTTCCCCTTCGTAGTCCCTCTAACTCGCGCTCCATTTGTTCTTCTTTGTTGCCTTTGCTTTCTACTAGAGCACGAAGCTCACTCACTTCTCGTTCTAACTTCTCCCGGGTACGACGCTCATCCTCAGACATTGAGGCGCCTTCTGTATGGCTTCGATTATGTGCAGGTCGTAGAATACTCGGTGTTTTGTCATGATCCGAGAAATTTCCATCAGGTATGGCATCTCTGCTGAGTGAGTGGATGATGGCCTTCAATCCACGAATCTCGTCATCTCTTTGTGCAATCTCTTTAGAATGTGTTCCCACACTTGCACTCGTAGGAGGATTTGCGTTACTAAGAGCCTCGGCAGTTTTCTCTCGCTCACGGCGGAGTTCAGATCGGGTCCTCTCAACCTCTCCACGCAAGAACTCAACTTCACCCCGAGCTTCGGCTTCGCCACGTCGTGCATCCTCAAGGCCTTCCTCGAGCTCTTGGACAAGCTCTTCGAGCTGTTTCAGTTGTACAGCAACGTGCTTTACATCATGACTATTCTCATGCATTGTATCGAGCTCTAGTACAAGAGCACGCATGCGCTCATCGTACACTCGCTCGGTTTCCGCACTGGCCATTTCGAGCGTGTCTATCGTGCTTCTGAAATCAGCTCGATGCTGATCAAACTCGGCAGTCAGCATGGCAATTTTCTCGTTCTTTTCACGTATTATCGCTCTCAGCTGTGCTGCGTCTTTGTCATCCACACTTCCCCGACTATGTCTACCATTCGTGTTCTCATTGTTGTTCTCCATTAACGATTGTGCTTCACTGAGAGTTTTTTCCATGTCCTCTATAATAGAAGCCTGTTCTCTTATTTCTCTATCACGATCTTCCAATTGAATCCTCAATCTTTCAAATTCGTCGTCAGTAGCTCGGGATGTTGTACGCGATGCGGATCTTGATGCAGGACGCAATCTAGCGTTGAACGAAGAGACTGAGCCTACGCTTCCGTTTGTTGTCGTACGTGCAATTTCTGCAAGAGGTGTCTCGTCATCGCTGAAATTCATCGAGTTCATTGCTGCAGGTCGATTCCCCGTTCCAAGTGCAGAAACACTTCGGGGAGGGTTTGGTGTTTTCATGCCATTTCTTGGCGCGTAACCAATCTTCTTACTTGGGTCCCTAGAATCTTGTGTTCCCCTAACGCTTTGACCGAAGTTTGCCTGTGCAGGGCTTGCATATCGAGATGGAACCCTATGTGCGGGTGTACTCAATGATGGTTTAGCAGTGACTGCTCTTCGAACTGGAGACTCTGGTCTTGACGTGGTAGGTGTAGGGATGGGTGCTCGTGTTTTTTGGACATGTGGGTTTGCCATTCTGCCTGGACCAACAGATTGACCGAACTTTGGTAACAAAGGTGCTGGTGGATTATTTATTTCTGGTCCTAGTCTCCCAACCCTATTACCCATTGATGGAGAAGCCGATGAAAAGGGCAACGAATCATCATGTGAAGAAGGGGTGCTACGCCGTATCGCCCTGTTGACTGGAAGAAAGATTCCAGCACCATCAATTGTTGTGTCGAAGTAGTGAATTCTGCATCGAACATTAATCAGTTCATTGTTTACAGAAGTAATGCTGGAATGCCTCACCCATCAACATCGCCATTGTTTTTCCCTTTCGAAGCAAACATTTCACTCAATTCTACTCCAGCAAATACACCTTTTTTGCCTTGCACACTGCCAACAAATTTGACAGTACCATACATGTTACCTGGTACATCGACTATATCACCAACCTCCAATTCATCCGGTCCACCACCGACTCGAGAAGGCGTATATGGCAGCATGTTGCCTACTGTTGGCATATCCTCATCAAAAACTGTAGAGAGAGGATACCTTGTGCTTGCATCTGGGACTGTCGCAAGTGAATTTGAGGTGAGGGCTGCAAGTGAGACTTGTCGAGATGGCTGCGACCTTGGATTATTTAGAGCAAAACTTTGACTGTTATTAAAAGGATATGCAGGGACGGGTGTCGCTCCTGAAGATTGTAATAATGCCAACTTGTAAGAGGCGTTAAGATTAGGAGTTGATTTGGTGCTTGAAATTCCAGTTTTGGAGAAGGTTGGTTTTTTTGGTGACCTTTTCGGTGTTGAGATTCTTGTGGTAGACATTTGTACCAATCCACCGACAGGACTCCTTATATTATTGTTTTCTGTATCACCGCCCCTCACAATTCACCAATGTTAGCCAATCAACGTTCTTGATTGTCTGGAGAAATCTCCTATACAATTAACCTCTACTTTTATTCCTTAAAATAGAGACAAATAAATTATGGATTCGAATTTGAACAATGGAGATTCTGAATGATAATTATAAGATGATTTGTCGTCCTTTTGGTTGATTTATGTCAAAGTTTGTTCGTTACTGAGAATTGAATTGCAAGGTAAGGAAGGTTAATTAATGCTAGATCAAAGAATAGGAAGGAAGAATCAATGAATGAACTTGTGAGGGGGAAGAGGTGAGTAAGACGGTAGATACGTAACAGTTACCTCATTCACCTAGAGCAAGTAGAAGAAGACTAGGAAATAGGAGGAGGAGGAGGAGGAGGAGAAGGAGGAGGAGGAGAAAGAGGAAAGCAAGTGCAAGTGCAAGTGTAAGTGCAAATGCAGTCTGCAGGAGAGAAGAGAACAATGCCGGTACATATGTTTGTTTATAGACACACACATTGATCCGATCCCTGTCATAGAGCGAGCGAGGTGAAGCTGAGGATGGAAGAAAGAAGGTCAAAGTTAAAGATTCAATATGGGAAGGGAAGTATAGCCAATGGCATCAGTGGGTATGAATGTAATCAAATTGTGGTTCGTTCCTCATTCCTTGCTCTGCAAACCATTCCATTCCATCGTTATAGTAATTTGCAAAAGTACCTGGGATCTTAATATAGATATAGATATTATATATATCTCTAGGGAAATATTGAAACCCAATCTTCACAGGAAGTCTATATTTATATTGTATTGTTTAAATACCTAGCAAGGAATGACTGAAAAGCACATACTGTACAAGTTTCACAGGTTCAGTATTCTATCGACTACATCCAACTACATCCAACTTCATCAATATCGTTCGTAGAGGAATCAATCACAGTTCTGGACAAACTGCCATTTCGTTGCTTATCCAACGTTGTTTTCCTATCAAGATAATCAACCCCCTGGTCCCTGCAATTAATGCAGGTACAGACAGACAGGTACGGGTAAGCATTTACAATAGTCCGTCATCTGAGCTCCGGAGCAAGTACAGTACTGTACACTGACTCTACTCGTAAAATGGGCTAGGAATCTCGAATCTCCGACATCACTTGGTTTGGAAGTAACACTGTATTTTTACAATTATATAGAAGTATGTTTTTCTTGTAACTTAAAAGCTAATGAACTCTCTGTCCGATATCTTTATTTTACTTTATTCTACTGATGCTTCTGTCTAGAAGCTATGGATTATGCTCTTAACAATGGCAAGATATCCGACTGATAGTTCCACCCTTGCTAAACTTAAATCTAGGTAGACAGTCTTATGCGCTCAACATTTCATCCCATAAAGCGGTGGATGCCATTATATCGTGGTCCTGTCGCTCCATTGTTAAAGTTGCACAGACACATAATAATGTGTAATTTCCATGGCTATTTTCCAGGTCAGTGAGTTGCTTATATAGAGACCACAACACCGAGACCATATCATATCTTAGGGTCCCAATGTAGAACGTGTCTTGGGGCATGACTACTCGCGTAGTTAAGTTGACGAAGCAAAGTTCTTGACTTTGCCTGAAGTCGTTTAGTTTAATCTTTCTTTTTGCGTGAAGATTTTTATTTCATTCCATAGGTCCCCTGGGTCGTTGTTGATTTTCATAAATGTCGCCTCTTTCGAGGGGTCTTGTACCGTCGTTCAGAACCATGGCCTCCCTATGGCGTCGTCTGAGATAATCTTCTGCCGTAGTCTGATCCCTTGGCCTTCTCCCAGCAAAATTGCCATCCAAATCTTCCATTTCTTGATCTTCAGCCCCTTCTAATCCAAGATGCCTTGTGGCTAAATCAGGACTTGCGGGTAGAAGTTTCGCTTCTTCTAACATTCTCCTGCCCCTTTCATCATGGAACAGTGGCACAATCACCCGGTTCAAGCTCTTCTCCTTATTGAGTGAGTCCATGAAATTCATCGAACGTTCCTCTGTAGTTACACCCCAAGGCTCTTTCGCCAACCAACGTTCTATAAACCCAGCGTTTAAAAGTTCCTGAACACCATATTTGTAAATCAATTCGTATATGATCATGAGGCAGCTTTTTTCTGCTGTGTCGCGAAGTGGCCAGTTGTCCCAATCTGGGTCGTATTCATGGTGCACGTAATCCTCAACAGAATATTCCAGACTCTTGACCAGTGCTTCATACGTTTCGGGCTTATGTATTCGTTTGACAGTCGCTAGAACACTAAATGAGCTTGATGGAAGCGGAGAGTAAGTGTAGAAATACATACAATTGTTCACAATCAAAATGAATGCTCGAACTGCTATCGCTCGTTTGCTGTATTCTGGTTGACTAATTTCATAAAGCAGGTTGTTAATGGCGAATTCATTGTGCAGAGCACGTTCGCAGACAATGATTGATGCAGTCTCTTGGATTCCATAGTTCGGGTTTTTGATTAACTTCTCCAAAGTGCTCAGCTTCAGAGAATCTTCGGTCTTCTGGTCGACGAAATGCGATTTGTTCTCGGGAGGTGGAATTGTAGCAGCTTCACGAAAATGAACGAGGCGATAACGTACGAAGGCCAAAACAGCACAAGTTGTAATTCCTATGCCTAAGAATAACAATCGATCCTGTCCTGCGGGCGAGAGCATCGCCATGGTTAATGAAACTACATTCAGTAACGAAAGAGTTAATAATGGGAATTATGGTTTTATTTTATTTTTTCCTAGAATCGTAAGCTACGAGGCTGACGAAAGGCAATTAATTCTTGTGGGGCAGTCCCGCCTTATCGGATCATCCCTTTGCGGTGTATTAAACTTTGGGGTTGGGCGTTTATGGGCTTTTAAATGCAATACTACGAAAAATGATACGCTTAATTAACTTATGGACTTGAAAATTCACTTATTAATTGTATCTAATCTAATCTAACAACAGTCCTCTTTTCATTTTCGATCCCCTTTGTATATCCCAACCAGTCAGAAAATTTGTCCCCAAGAGATGACCTTCATCGCTCTCGAGGTCGTCAGCATCAATGCACAAGATAGACATTGCTTGCTAGAATGCATGTTAGAATGCATGTTCATTGACTCAAGATTATAGGATCTAACAGCCAAACGCTCAACTACTTTTACTTTCTCTTCTAGAAAGACATGACTCGATTAATAGTGAAAGAACATGCTGTAGAAGATGTAGATGTTTAATTGAGTGCGCTCGAGATCTTTTACTTATCAGAAGTATAGTCATCTTACCTCTACTATTATATTGATGAAGCTCACGAGTTTTCCGGCATCTCCGCTACACCATGATGACCCGCACTCATTTCATACGTCCTGTCACCTTCCAATTCCACTCGTCTACTACCCTCAATCCCATTATTCTTCTTCACTCCTCCATGAGTTTCTCTTTCATGAAAAGAATTCGACTTCTGACCTGTGAAACTCTTATCGTTGCCAATCCTTTCTCCTTTTGACATTTTTCTCTTCTTCGCTCTCGTTATTAAGAACACCGCCGTCGCGATCATAATCGATACCGCTGCCACGGCACCCACAACTATTCCCGCAATTGCTCCGCCGCTTATTCTTTTATTCCCATCCGTATTGGTATCGGCTTGGCCTTCAATCGAAGTTGTGCTCTCTGGGGCAGGCCCTATTGTGGTTGCTGTAGCTGTTGTACCAACACTTGAAGTATCTATCGTCGCCGGCCCTAGTCCCAGGTTTTCTAGTACCTTCTGGTCGCACTGCAAGATCTCAGGGTCAGTATTGCCTATCGAGGACAGCTTTTGGAGAAAACGAGAAAAACGATGCATCAATGCTGTATAGGGAAGCAAAAAGAGTATATATGATGGAAGATAGAGGTGAAGCTTGAGGCTAGGGAACAGAAGCATGCAACAAGAATGAAGGAATGGGTGAATCGGGCAAGCTTACCCCTCCCCCGGACTTAGCGCCACAAGAGATTGTTCGCTTTGGAGCAGTTGTCGAGTTCACATTATTGTTTGCAGCAACCACATCGTCAGGCAAAGAGCCGGTCATATTGGTCAGAGTAAATCGGTCCGAGTAGGCTGTGACCCAAATAGATTCATTGGATGTCAAGTAAGAGCGGTAGCCAAAGAAACTTGTTCTATCTTAGTAGGTCTTTCTGAGGGGGGTAACAGGTATCTTACAATTTATTCTCCAGGTTCGGAGCCGAGCTGTTTCTGATATTCACAGGAGGGGATTGAGTTGTTGGATTGCTCATTTGGTATCCAGACAATTTGAATAACCAAAGCTCAAACTGCAAAAATATGTTATTCAGCGTTGCTCCGTCAATTCGCTCCGTCAATCCACCTCATTGATTCGCTTCATCGCTTTACCTTTCTCTTCCTTACGACAGATACACCATATGAAAGCATCCAAGCGAAAACAAAACTTACTGGAGCAGTATCATTCCCAGTGAAAAGGACAACTTCCCAACTCGCATCATCAAATTGTCCCAGCGTGGGCACTATCCCGCTATCACTCGCACGTATCTTATACGGCCCTGGGTCAACAACTTCTCCCATAGAAGGAGATTTGAAAAATATCTCGGCTCGACATACTGCTATTACCATTAACTGTAGTACTAATCCTCGAAATATTATCATGATCGTATCTTCAGTTGGCAATTATGAAACACATGAGAAAAAAGCGTAATAAAAACAGGGAAATTGAAAATGAAAACGAAAATTGAAATGGTGTATAGCAAAGAGCACGCGTAGCAAGTGTGGTTATGTGAAATAACAAGTACTATATAATCATAAGTAGCACTAATATGTAAGAAAGATCTCGTAATTGTAATGCTTGGAAGTTTAAGATAAATTGGAATCTCATCCAAATCCAGCCTATTATCAGTTTTGAAGTCAAATTGCGATCAAGGAAAATGATCCTCGAGGCACTTGGCCCCCAGATGAGAGGACAGGATTCGCCAACGCGCATAAGCACCGAAGATGATGAGTTCCACAGCATAGAAAGGATTGACTTAACTTGGTGTAGATATGCAAACCTCAGTATAATTGCTTGAATTGGATTGGACATACGAATGTACAAACGAGAGAGATGCGAAGAGGCTAAAATTGGACTTTGTTTATATTCTGACCAAGAAGAACATCCAGAATCTCGAATGACTGAAGTATATTCGAAGATAGATATTGACAGGTGGGGAAATCGGTCTAAACAACCCCAACATGACCAAGTAGAGAGATTCTTATAGCCAAGGCTTTAAATCAAGATATCGTTGGTAAATCTGTGGCAGAGACATGAACATTGTAAGACTACCTGCCTAGTGGGAGCGCGGGTCTAGATCAACAAACATAACATTGTAATACCAGAGAAGGATGAAATTAACTTTTGGTAGAAGAACATTAAAGTTAACCAAACCATATACGTACGATATGTGCCATACTGCCCTTTGTCACCGCCAGGAATCGATTCGAGTCGAGGCTAGTGTCGGATGTCATTTGCGGGGTTTCTGTTGAACTTGCATGTTGATTAATAAGAAGCTCCATTGCGGTGTGAGAGTCACCATATTCAACACTTTGTTTTTCAATTGTCGATACTTGTTCAATTGGAAGTTTCAACTGAACTATCAACTATTCCATTCTCATCTGAGCCAAAAGCAAGTTGATCAATCAAATCATGACTATCCGCGTTCATTCCTCCACTTTCACCCCCGAGGTGTTGATTTCCGCACCTCGAAGATCAGCAGCAAGACCAAATGCAGATGGTAAACTGGCATTGTATACTGTGTCAACGTATTCTTTCCAATCTCATTCAAAGACTGCCAAAATCAATTTGTTAGATATAGCTTCGGGAGAAAGTTCAACCCTGAGCGATGATGCCAATGACAGTGAGCCGGTGTGGCTGGGATGGAAGAATGAGGTAGCATGGTTGAGATCTGGGGAGAAGGGAGTGACACATTTGGTACTGGCCGATGCAGATGATTTAGAAAAAGAGTAAATATACCTTGATATCATTCACGAACGAACTTTGATTGACAGATTGCAGGCCCAAAATTATCACGACTTTCGATGGTAATATCTCAAACATAAAACTTACAGCTCTTACTGCGGATATTGTAGCTATAGCTGTTACTGGTATGTACTGTGATTACTTGTTCCTGCTTTCCATTGAAATTTCCGAATAGACCCAACTCCACTTGAACAGTTGTTCATTTACAAATGTTCGATTATTTGATTCATATCGTCGAGAACCACCTAGTTTTCAATATACTTTCGCTTCCAGTATAACTAATTCTCGCGTCTCTCAGGCTTGGCAACTCCATTGGGAAATTTATACAATGCTGTAACATCTAAGAAGCCTCTATCAACGGCTAAAACATACTCAAAGCTATTTGTGAGAGAATGGGATAAATGGGTTACAGAAAATAAGAATGCGATTTGGTATGCAACGATTACAAAAAGCAAGGAATCTGGAGATGTTAAATTCTCTGGATTGGTGAATGCATTGGCGGGCCACAAAATATCTCTCGAATCTCCAGTACCACCATTTGGTGGAGCAGGAGATTTTGATATTAGTAAGAATGGTATAGTCTTCGTTGCCAAAGATCCCAAGATTGACCCAGCAAACTATACGAAGACTGATCTATACTACATTCCTTTGAAAACATTTACAGAGGTTGAGGCTCCAACACCCCAGTTGGTCGAGACTGGTAGCTTGAAAGGCTACAGCCAAGGACCCGTGTGGTCGCCAGATGCGAACTCTGTGATTTTCACAAGAATGAAGAGTATGTAAAGTGTTTTCGTCTCTTTAGCCGAGCAACTTTCTAACAAAAGCCAGGCATTCAGTATGAAAGTGATAAAAGAAGACTTTTAGCGATACCTGATATTACTGACCTCACCAATGTCCAAGAATTCTTCGAAACAGAGGACGGAAAGGGTGGATGGGATTTGAAACCTGAGGGTATCACGTTCAGCAATGACGGAACCCAGATCTACGTAACAGCGGAAGAAAATGGTCGGGTAAAGCTATTCAAGCTTCCAGCTTCTCCACGCCATGCTACTAAATTACCCGAAGCTCTAACAAGTAGCGGAACCATCACGGACAAGCATGTTCTTCCAAGCGGTGAAATATTTATTAGTGGGAATTCCTTGATTGATAACAGCGTCTATTCAATTATTGACCCTAATAAGCCCTCGGAAAGAATTACTGTTTCATCTAGTTCAGACGAGGGAAAGGCTTTTGGGCTTTCACAAAAGCAGGTCGATGAGTTCTGGTACACAGGAGCCGGAGATTATAAAGTCCACGCTTGGGTATTTCGACCATCACACTTCGATGAAAACAAGAAGTATCCTCTTGCGTATCTCATTCACGGCGGAGTAAGTGATTGAATGTCTGGCAACAAATTCTGTTAATATACTAATCGTACACCTAGCCGCAAGGTGCCTGGAACGAAGGATGGAGCACGCGATGGAATCCCGCGGTATTTGCTGAACAAGGCTATGTTGTAGTCACGCCGAACCCGACAGGAAGCACTGGCTATGGTATGGCCTTGCAAGACGGCATTAAAGGCCAGTGGGGAGGACGACCATATATAGACCTTGTGAAGGGATTCGAGTATATTGAAAAGAATCTGTAAGCTTTCAGAAAATGCTTTGCTCTTCCACACATGCCGATCAATAATTAACATAAGCTAGATCCTATGTCGACACCAACCGTGCTGTAGCTTGTGGCGCCAGTTACGGTGGATTCATGGTAAATTGGATCCAAGGTCACGATTTGGGCCGAAAATTCAAAGCCCTCGTAACCCACGACGGTGTTTTCTCAACTCTCAACCAATACACATCCGACGAATTATTCTTCCCCCATCACGATTTCGAAGGTACACTCTGGGACAATCCTGAAGGGTACGCGAAATGGAATCCTGCCAACCACATCGCAAACTGGGAAACTCCTCATCTAATCATCCACAACGATCTGGATTATCGATTGCCCGTCTCAGAGGGACTTGCCCCCTTCAATGTGTTGCAAACCCGTGGAGTAGAAAGTAGATTCTTGACGTTTCCAGATGAGAACCACGTCAGTTTTTCTTTCCCCTTCCCCTGAGACGCTCGCTTGCTGCCAGCATGACGCTAACATTATGTGATCTTAGTGGGTGTTGAAACCTGAAAATTCAAGAGTCTGGCATAAGGAGGTCTTTGACTGGATTAACAAATACAGTGGTATCACCAAGGAGAATGAAGACTTGAGAAAGAGCATCGAGAAATTGAGTGTAAATTAAGTCCTCGCGTCGGGCTGGACAATGAACATATTGAGGCAACGAAGGCAAACTTGATTTTCAGCAACGATGGGAGGATGATCCGCATATGAACATAATGAGTAACAAAGCATGATAGCGAGTCGCAAAGTATAATTTTACAAAGAGCAAGCAATATGGAGAATGAATATTAATTCTTTTAACCTTCGATTTGGTATCTATATGTATTATATCATTCATACATGCATGTATGGTTTTCTTCCAGGTCCACAGATCGAAAATGTACACCAGCAACCAGTCCACGCATTACGTAGTCACGCTACCGCATATGGCAGCGCACGCCATTAACTCACAGCGCTCCAACCACAACCCTATTTCTTCCCCTTTTTCCTCCACTCCTTCTCCCGCTCATAAGCCTTGGACTCCTTTCCTTCCTCGCCCTGAATCTCCGCAATAAGTCTCTTCATCTTCTTCTCATGCGCAGCATCCTTCTCCTTCTTCTGCCTCAAGCTCTCGCGCGCGATGAAATTGCTATCCTTACGCAATTCGCGCATAGCACCCTTCCTCTCCTTCTTATGCTCCGCCTTCAACTTCGCAGTTTCGGCGCGTTCGCGATCGGGATCGTAGTGCTTATCTGGATTGTACGAGTCTTCGAATTTGGGTATCGAGGTTTTGATGGCGAGGGGCTTGTGGTGGTGGAGTTCGAGAGGACGACGGGCAAGGTGTGCTAGCTGCAACATGGTTTGGAATTTGGAGATGGATTTGCGAATAAGGTTCTAGAGGATTGGTTAGCATTTAGATGTATAACGATTTGCTGGGGTGACTTACTTGACTACTTTCTGGGAGCTTCGACCTGCAAGATTTGCTTCCCAAATGTTTTAGGATCGTCAAAGCTGGTTCAAAGACTTCGGTGAAGACTGATTTTTCCGTCCATAAATCAGCACTTGAGTTTAGGATTTTGATGTTTGCCTCTAGCAAAGCGACCTTCAAGGAGTCTTCCTCGTCGGCCGAAAGCTCTTGTGGGGTGCAGTCATAGAACCCAATCTGTCTGTCTGAGGCTGTGGCTTTTTCTATCCTCACTGAGCTCTTTGGCTCATGATATGGGAAGCTCCCTGGGATTTTGGCCAATTTGCTAGGCGCTAAAGCACATAAAGTATTCTCGATGAAGCCTGCTACCTCTGGAACGTATCTCTTCGATAATCGTTGATATTGTAAGCACAAAGTGCTTAGATATGCTCCCGTGGCATAGTTCGATAGGTCCTGAGGAATTTTTTGACCAAGGTAGCGTCCCATAGTTAAGATTGCAGGGGTGACTACTTGATGGAAATGATCTGAGGTTGGGAAGATTGTTCCGATGGCCGTCAAAACTACGAGATCACCAGCCTTCAAATTCAAAGCTCGTGATTGATTGATCTCGCCGAGATGTCGTCTGAAAGCGTTAGCAATCTCAAGAGGGAAGGTTTTGGCGAGCGAATGAATGTGGCGGATAATGTTCTCTAGCACGGAGAAAGGAGGTCGCTGAGCTTGATTTGCAAGGTAGGAGATATGAGAAACGAGGGAAACGGAGAAGCTTCCTAGCTTTACTTTGTTTTCCGAGTTGAGTTTAGGATGATACAGAGCTCTGATACGCTGTACAACCGTTGGCAGATCTAAAAGAGCGATACCTTTGGTGACCTCGAGGAGTTCTTCGTGCGATTGTGGACATGGAAAGGTATAAGCAAGGTCACCATTGACACCATTTTTGGCAGGCAGCTCCACCTCGGGAAGAGGAGCGTTTGCACCCGTCAAAAATTCCGGTCTCTTGGCTTCCTCTTCAGTAAGCAGCCCTTCTAGAAACTCATCATCTTCGTTATTAGATTCTTCGTCCTCTTCATCAGATTCACCCTCCGATTCGTCGATGTCTGAGCCACTTGCTACGAGATCATCATCTATAATGAAATCGTCCTCATCATCGGCACCTAATTCAGCAGCACTAGGTCGTGTTTTGATACCACTTCCCAGTCCATAATCTTCTTCTTCCTCCTCTTCCTCCTCGTCGTCTGCTCCTCGTGTGCGTTTGTCTTCTTCTTCGTCACTATCTTCTGCCACACCCTCCATACGACGCAATCTCTTCGCCTCCAATTCTCGCAATCTTCTTGATTCCTTCTCCATCTTTTCGTCCTCAGTTTTTGATCTTTCTGTAGGTTGGGATCGTTTGTCTTGCGCCATCTGCCTCATTCTGATATCATATTCCTTTTCCAACTTGGCTCGGTCGCCCCCGTTCATCAATGCTATCCGTTCCGGATTCATGCCAGCAATATCCTCCGGTGCCGCAGCTGGTGCTGGTGGCGGTCTATGAGCCATGCCGCGTAGAAGTTCATGAATGCTCGACATGTCCTTGTCCAATTCTTCTCGTAAATCCTCGTCATCGTCCTTGGCTGCTTGACGTTCGTATTTGTGCATTTTAGATTTAGCAATAAGTTCCTTCATAACCTCTTGCTTCGATTTCTTTCGTTCTGGCAAAGAAGTTCCCTCCTCATCCTCATCTGACCCTTCGGAATTCGAGCCTCGACGGCGTTTTCGTGCTTGTCTCTCCTCGTCGGACTCGTGGTCGTCAGCATCCGACAACTCCAACCCCTCATCGTCGAAATCATCCCGGATTGAAGGACCATCCAAAGAAAGTGATTGTCCCATATGTGTAAGCTCGCCAGATAATTCATCATCCTCAAGATCAAATGCCGAGCTATTCTTGTGGCCTCTCTGCTTCTCCTGCGTAAAACGTTCGAGCATTTTATCTTCAGGCGCCATTGAGGGGTCATTTTCTCCGAAACGCTTATCTATGATACCTCCTACTCGGTTTCTACTTTGCATCTCAACCAGTAAAGTTTTACGACGCTGGTAGAACATTAGCAGATGTGACAAACATCCCTTTGCACAAACTTACATTCTCTTCAGCAAGACCCCTCGCAACACCTGGTTTCTTGACACCTTTTGAAATCCTCCCGCCAAGTGTTTTATTGCTTGTGACTTCGAATTTTGGTGCTTTAGCCTGCTTGATTTCGAACGGGTTGAATTGATCTCGAATTCCACTGAGCGCGACACTTCTCTTAATCTTCTTCTCCTTGTTTGCGCCATTTTGTGCGTTCTGTTTCTTTTGCTTCTTCGATTGCTGAGGACCGACAATTCCTTGCTCTCGGAGAGAGGCTTTCAGCCTCTTGAGCTGGGATGGCGGCATCTTGATGTTATGGCAGTGAAAATCAAGTCCTTGGTGTAACTCTTATTTCACTACTAGAACTTTTTTTCGACATGACTTTTTTTATCGCTTATCGTCAGCTTCCTGTGGCTAGTGTTCTGAGATGGCTGTGGCTTTGACGGCCAAACTATTGATCCGGTCCGGCTATTTTTTATTAAGTTTTGATAGCCAGACTTGTTTGCTACAATGATTTATTACTCGGTTGCAATATCCTAACTTCAAACTGCAATTCGACCTATGATTTCTCTATACAAAATAGCCGTGAAGTTAGATAGACGACGGGCCGACTAAACCATGAATCTATTGGGATAATCAGAAGCATTTGATTGTCATATTCGAACTAAAATATTCAGTAAGAACCAATAGAGATATCTCTTTACCATCTATTTCATTCCTTGTGCAAGGAAAGTAAACTTCAATAGTTTCATAAATTAAGAAAGTCACCGAATTAAAAGCAATGGATGTGCAGGGTGACCTTGGCATCTGATATCGATGAGAGTACTGTATGCAATGCAGAAATTCTTTGATCATGCATAAGCAATTCCCAAGCTCCCATGTAAGCCGGTGAACTGTCAACTCATCCGCGTTGTATCTATTGCTGCGTCTTGAGTTGACATAGGACATTAATTTATAAAGAAACATTTCAAATATGCTTCTGTTTCGGTATTTACTCAACACATTGAGAAAATTTCAGATGCCCTATTTGTTCAAATGTGAAATCCGTTATCAGGTAAAAAGTATCTACCTAAATTGGCATACGAATAATCTAGTATACAAGAAAGTGATGGTAAAATAATACAGTTCATAGCTCATAGTATATATCCCATAATCCATGGCCTGAAGTGTATGTATGCACAATGCTGGATATCTAAGCATTGGGTATATAGAAGAAAAGGTAGAGGAGGTTCTGCCTTTCCGGCTGTCGTGAGACAGGCTCAGACAGCACGAATCGAATAGAAATATAAAAAAGCGCCAAAAAAAAGAATCCAAGTCTTGCCATGACACCAAACCATCTAATTTATCCCATATATCTTAAGTCATTTGGAAATCGTTGTAATGTACCGTACAAATCCGGTGTTGGGATATAAAAATAAGCTGCATGCTTTCAGTCGTAAACCATTTGAGGCGTCGACAGCCTTGAAAGCACGTTAAAATCGAAAATATCATCGCATGTCAATGCCATGCTCTCCTGTCCCATCGTCTCATCTCTTCTCCAGCAACTCGCACCTAGAAACCTCCTACCCAAACATTGAAGTTGGTGAGCCCGCCCACCACCGAGCTTTCCGCCGAAATTTCAGTTCCACTCTCAGATTTGACTGTCTGCGAATTGCGAACAATGGAGAAGGTTACGTTTCCAGTCTGTCCTGAAAACCCATGACTCCAACTGTTCAAGCCCGCTTTTCCGGAATAGACCGTTGATTGTGAGTCTCCAATCTGCACGTGCACATCGGCAGCTGATTGCAATAATGCTGTGAAGAATACTTTGTCTTCACAAAGAGTGTTGGGGCTGTATTGGCCCAAGGTTCCGCCCAGCACACCGCCGGACAATCCAGCTGCGGCAGGAGATGTGCGGTACCAGTATTGCATGGAGTCGGTAGTGGCATTAGACCTAGTGCCTTTGTATTGAGCTATGTAGTAGGGCAAGAGATTGAGGAGATTAGAATGTGGCATGTTTTGAACGTATTTGAGGGAGTTGGCGGGCACCTCCTCGTTATGTAGCAGGGGGCCGATATATGAACTCTCTCCCCAGTCATTCCACGTTACAATTCTGTGAAGCGAGTTAGTTTTCATAATCACGGGGCAATTAAGAGCAAGAAGCCCATCAAAGAGGGTGAAGAGAATACGTACTGGACGAATTGAGGTTGAACTTCGAGGACATGTTGCCAGCGTTGAGACCAAAGATCGTCACCTCTCCACATCCATGCAATTGGGTTCGCATCGCTGTGAAAGAACCAAGGGGAGACACCCATCATGTAAGCCTTATTACCCAAAGTCTTTTTCCAAGCAATGTCATTTGCAGTCGTCATATTTGTTGGTCCGGTTGGCCACATGTCCCAGCTAAAACCACCCTGGACATTGTTGAGCTGTGCGGTGAATCCATCGGGACCTAAGCTAGTATAATCAGGAACGAAGTAGATAGAGCCAACAGTGCCTTTGACGGCACTTCGTATAGGCCCATTTGGAGTCCAATCTCCGACATTGTTTACTCCCTCGAAAGTGGATACGAAGATTTGTCCATTGTACTTGAAGTATGCAGGACTTACACCATATTGGTTAAGATATGAAGCAACCGAACACGCGCCTGTAGCCGGCCAAGCTCCACTTCCACCAAGATAATCAAAAGAGAAGAATAGTTTGAAGCTATTGCCGAGAGTTGTAGCAGCTTTGAAGGCATTTTCAACCTGTGTTGGAATGTTTGTATCACCAGTAGCAATGTTAAGTGCAAAAGCATCGATGCCTGCAGCCTGAGCAGTTGTTATATCGGTTTCCCAGTCGTCGGTCGTATGATGAGCAGTGTTGCCCATCACAACGTGCGCAAATACATACTTCTGAGCTGAAACCACAGAGGCAGTCAGCGTCGATGCCAAAAGAAGGAGTGAAAATCGCATGATGATAGAATGAAATCGGCGAGAACCCAGTCCAAGCAAAAGAGAAATAAATAAAAAATAAAGCAGAGTGGTGATTTTGAATACAGAACAAGATGTGTTAAAGGAATGTCTAGTAGAATAACTACAGATAGCAGAGCACCAGGCTACAAACTATGTATTGAAACTGTGAAAAGTGAAGAAAGAGATTGAGAAAGTATTCATTTCGGCGCAGCTGGCAGCCATCTCCTCCTATTTCACTTAAACATTTACGGGTACTACTCTGTACTCCTTTGTAGGACCTGCAGGATTTACATCAGGGGTACCTTTGAATTGTTTGATCGTTGGAAATCATGACATGGGATATGAAAAGTTGAAACAAGGCGGCGACCTATGAAATCCTTCGAAGCCAATTGATCCCCTCGCGGTTGTTTGTACATTCAGGGGTAACTATACGACTTTGGCCTCTGATTGGATTTCGGACATTTGGCAGGGCAATGACAATCGACCCGCGTTTCCAAACAAGGAAAAGAATTGCTATCAGATCGCGGCTAGAGGCGTCTGATCTCTGGCTACTGTGGGGGATTTACGTGGTAAGATTGACCCGCGGTTGGAAAATGTACAGATGAAGAATGATTTGATCTGTAATTGCAGAAAAAGAAAGGGAAAATCCAGATGAATGGGGGGTAGAGGTAGAGTACGAGTAATACAGCATCAAGCAAAACACATAGTCATGTGTGTACAGATGACTGTAACTCTCTGAGATCTTATCCCGTAGCACTCCAGGTATACGACGATAAGGTCATATCACTTACCAGGTTGTACGATTTTTTCATCACATCTCAATTCCTCCTCCTCACTGCCACCAACACCACACCGACTAGATTGATTTGACGTGAAGAGATTGCGGAAACAATTTCTCGATGGCCGCGCCATTCTGCTTGTTTGTTTATTTGCTGTCAGGGTTTATGTTTGTCGAAATGTACGAATGCAGAGTGAGAGTAAAGCTTAAGAGAAGAAAAACTTTAAATACATACTTGTTGGTCTTTATCAGTGACCAAGGACTTTCAACGATTCAACCTCAAGGCTTATACCGTAGAAGATATAGAACTAAGGTTATGTATGATAAGAACATTGAAAGTTTAGATGCTGCCAACAAAAACACATTTGCACAGTCTGATAGGATTACAGTAACAACAGCAAATACCTCCTGCATCTGCTTAGTCTTCCGCTCTTTACCCAATTAGGAAGGCCATTGAGTTCTTATTAGTAGGATGCCACCGGATTCAGCACCCTCGTTGCGTCTTCATTTTGCAGATCAATAAAAGAAATATCCCACAGCGCGAACCATCAATTTTACCCAATCAGCAACGTAAGATTACAATATATATTATTATACTGAAATACTTAAGTTCAGCAAGGGTACATATATATATATTAGACGGAAAAGACTCAGCTCCTGGACTGGGCAGCTATTCTGTATACTTTCCAAAAATAATATCAGACATCTACGACTAGATTCTACCGAGTATACTGATAACTTCACGATGCCTTGTAAGTTGTGAGTTTATCTTATTGTTATCAGTACATATAATCCATCAGTTCTGCAAGAGTTGGGGAAATTTCGGTATATTTCAAATCACGTGTTGATCAATTTGGTAACTTTTTGGTCGATTCCAATTTCCATAATTGAGAACCTCGAAATATTGACAATGATATCTGCTAAGATAGCAAATGACCAAAAGAACAAAAAAGCTTGGCATAAATCTGAATAGTTACAGATAAGGCGCTTAAGCATTGTCGAACTAGTGCTCGGCATTGTCTACAGCAATGACTCGAGTTCTCAGCGGCAACATGACAAATCATTATTACAATATATTGGAATTGTGAGATGATCAACGACGTTTTCTCGTCGTCCCTCTTATCATCACCATTGCTGTCACCATTGCTGCTCTTATTATAGATCACTTGAAGTACTATCTCTCATTGTTCCTCTACAGAATCAACACTAACCCCAACTTGTACAATCTTTTCGACATCTGCGGATATTAGTTTTTGATACCCAACTTCTTATTTATAGCGAGTATGAGCTTTAACGCCATTTTACAAAGTTTGGTGGACATACTAGATTATGAGAAAGTTCAAGGAACAGCTGCACTCAACAGTTTGGTGGCCAAATATGTCTCCAACTGGGACTAGATCTCTTCCTTTAATGAATTTATGGTGCGGATGGTTCTGGGGACAATAGGTGGTATGACCCTTAACATGCTACGCCATGAGATGAAAACATCGCAAGCCCCAGATCCGGTCCTATCTATCCAGCAGTCATGACGATCAAAATTTAGCTGAAAGTGAGGGGCTGTTTGGCCCTGTATATCTGGATTCGTGCAACATTGCCTCACAATAGTCTCCATGTCGCAATTTAAAGCTAAGGAGCCGAAACTGCTCCCCCTCATATTACTTACAACGGAGCAGGAGCTGTTTCTAAATTCATCATCTTCGTTTCTTAAAATTACCGTACCTGTGCTATCGGGCCTTCTCCAGCCCCAAACTCATGTATGAGAATAGCAATAGCAATATCTCCGGAGATTGGGGGTTGTTGAACCAGTCTGCTGCCGTGAAATCTCATGAACATCGGGGGATTTGTAATAGGAATGGAGGATTTTGGAACCGCAAATGTCCAAACGACGTCGTAGCTTCCTTTGGGTTTTGCAAGCATGTCCCCAGATTTTTTCCATTTTTCCATCTAGTGACTGATTCATTATACACATCATTTCCGCTCTAGTCCCAGTGTTATAACACCAACCTGACATCACAGCACCACGTTCCAAAATACGCACCCTTGCGATGATCAATTTCGCTAAACCCTTACTCATCGTTACTCATCAACATACAACGCAAGCATTGCATCCTACAAAGAGAAAATCCTCACAATCCACCAAGCACATGGACTTCCATCTCGGTCCCTGTTTACAATTACAATCCCCACAGTACCGATATCCACGAGTTCCATGGATCATTCGGTAGGAATCAATCACATCTGATAACAAGGTATACGAGTTCGAGTTCGAGTTCGAGCTCCCGCTCCCACGGCCCCCGCCCTAAATTCTTTGCATACGAGGGGCGTAGCACCGTAAGTAGAGTCCTCGTACACAGCCACCATTTTCTACAACCCTACAACACAACCCCTCTATCCAAAATCCTGATTGCGTATTTATCTATCCAATCATATACATCGTATCTCCTCCTGTGAGCCTTTTATATCCCATGCTGTGATGCGATCCCCCCCATATGAGACCCCAGATATCTCCATCATTTTATAACTCCATCCTCTGTTTCACACGGCAGGCATGCATATATCTAAGGATAGAATATTTGCAGACTTGTTTTAAATTAGACACGCCGTAATCGATAATCTGTGTCTCGGTCAATCGTTTCTCCTTTCACTGATCAATGCGAGCGTTCACATGGACATGAAAAATATGCGCGAAAAATCGATATCGTGTCGTTGGGATCGTCGCGGTAAATATCTAAATTGGACATAGCAAGTCGCTCCTTGGCTATGGTCAGTATCTCTGATATTCTATCTAAACTATAGTCCAGCAGTTGGATATTCCAGTTGCTGGATTCAGCCAATCAGAACACTCCCATACTTCGGAATGCTGATTTCATCATGGAAATTAGAAACTTACATCTAGTTTCCCAATCTGGACTATTGAAAGACCCGGAGTGTATATCAGAAATAGCAACGCTGTATTCCACTAAATTCGATCCTGATGTTCATGTTCTGAGCATCTCATGGTATACAGTACCTAAATCGTAACTATACCCATACGCCGCATCGCGCTCAAAATATAAAGATCCAAATCCCCATTCGTGGCTTGAAAACGCGGGCAATCATTAACATTTTTATATTCTCGGATCATTCTCCCTTCGCTCATTTGAACTCCTCTTTCTAATTACTCGATATAATGATATAATGATAGATATCCCGTCTAGATTATAGATGTATGAGTAAACGGTGGATTACTCTCATGCCACGAAAGTTGATATCCTCTTCCTCTCATACTACTTGAATTCTAGCTTTTAGATAGACTAGATTCTATGTAAGAGGGGGGGGAGGGGGAGAGGGGGTAAATTTGAAGTATATAGGATTCTTAAAAAAAATTGAAGGAGAAGGATTGTAAGAAAAGAGAGGGGGGGAGAATGTAAAACTTTAAATGGAAAGCTAGACTCGATATATAATGAAAGTATAAAATTAGAATCTATGGTGGAAGTATAAAACAAGAATCTACAATGGAAAGCTACAATCTATAGTAAAAGTACAGAATCTAGAGTTTTGAGCTAGAATCTAAGCAGTATAAGACTAAGACTTTGAACTTTCCGTGGCACGAGAGTCATCTACCGATCGATACCTTATAATTAAGTAGAATCGAAAACTCCCCCTTTTCGCACTCATCGTCATATATTATCCTGACACCCCATTCCGAAAAAGAGCAGCGAGGGTGATTGGGAGCTTGAAAATGATAATCTACATGCATGTTGTATTTTGAGAATTGATCAGCACGATCACTGTATATACAGAGATACATCACTGAATTTTGAAGAAGAAGAAGAAAAGAGCCTGGGATAAAGTTCAGTATTTGCATTTCCACTCCGCCTCTGTCCCTCTGTCCCTCTCTTTCAGAACATTACGTCCTTGTTCATAATTCTTCGGATTATAACCAAAACTGTCCACAAGGCATCACCCCAGGACTTTTTTGCTATTCCCCAGCAGCTAACTCAAATACAACATAGCATACCTGCAATAGACCATAAGCAAGAGATCGCATAACTCCCATATGAGATGGGTAAACGCCGGAAAGGAAAAAAAAAGCAGCTCAACTACCAAAGATACAAATTGAGATGGCAAAACGACTGTAATCGTAAAAAATAATACATAGACTAGTGACTACTACCACCCAGATGAAGAGATGTCCAGACTCTCATAAACGATTACTACACAGGGCATAATATGGCTATGTCTCATAAACCAAAAGCAGTTTTCACATGCATATGTACTCCTCACGAAGAGTAATTGGTAATTTCTCATCTGAGGATCCTGTATCCAGTAATCTTACGAAGGTGTCAGGAACATTTACATGATGTAAATAACAATCAAATCCGCTTGGAACATTGAGTCTGCAGAATGCTGAATGTGACTTTGAGATATGCAAGTAGGATGGAATGTTCTCTTTAACTTTTTTTATTATGGAATTTTCTCAATCGCAAGCTCTGAATAGTAAAAACATAGTTTCTTCAGTCAAAAGAGCTAGATATTGTATTGGTGTATTACGTTGCAGGGATCCATTACCATACCTGAATATACTCTCCAAAACAAAGTGTTGAGTGATATCCATACAATTTCATGCTCTTCATTCTGATTCACATTTTCTCGCTCTTACTAGCAACACTAAATCCCCCCTCCCAAGCTCCTTCATGCTCTCCGGCCATGTCCCTGACGGCCCTCGTGGTAGTTTCCTGCCCAAGTCAAAAAACAAAAGTCTAAAAAATTGAAAAACATATAACAGTGGGGATTCGCTGGTGGTCACCCACCCAACTACTAATCCACCGATCTGAAGCTTGTGTATGGCAGAGCGGACGGGATGCCCAATTCTCTTCAGTCTATGGTCGTATGTGTCAATTTTGTGGATGTGAGAGTTCACAAACCCTTTTTGTGTTACGCAAATAGGGGTAAACGGGTCGATTTGGTAATAATGATCACCTTGTCATCCAACAACGTCTCTCAGTCAGAAGCTTGTCTTCTGGCAGACTGGGTTCCATGTCCCAGTTTACTTCAGACTTTAATCGTTTTCAGAAGAAAATAGAGCCTCTGAAGATATGATAGAATGCGACTGGGTGGTGTCGGTGGTACATGATGCCTGGGGAGAGAAAGGAAAGGCGGCGATGAGAAGGATGAAGCTGAAAGGAAAGAAATAAGTATCTGCGGAGGGATTTGATATCCTTCGTGTATCTACCTAGCTATGAGCATCGCAGCATCGCGGGAGTACTCCTAGATATACGCAACTCGAGGGCATTGTATTGACATAACTTGAGATGCGAACGGTATTGACCTTGACCCTGAGTATGATGCAAACTAGTAGATGTGATTATCTGACAAGATTTGAGATACATACTCTACATATCAATCAATAACGAGTATGTAGTTGTTTCCGAAGTCATTTGATGAGGGGACCAGAGGCAAAAAATGATGATTTGAGTTTCCAACAGCTTTTGATTCCGATATACTCTGTCATTAAAATTAACAACATCACCACATGAGCTCTATCCGTCCCATTTATTATGAGACCCACAATACAACAGCAATCCCAGACTTTATATAATGATGCTTCGAGGTTATACACGCAGTCACACTTGTGCTTTGTCTTAGTAGTATTAACCTTGAATCTTAGCCGCCGGAAGAGAGAAAAGAAAAAGAAAGAAAAACTTAAAGAAAAAAACGAACAAGAGAATACAGAGTAAATAGAACATCCAACATCTCATACCACATCGTCCCTAATTTCATTGCCTTGTTGTCATCCTTCACGTACTAATGATTATCGACGACATCCGCATTTATCGACGTTCGACTATCGTCATATGATGCAGCTAGCCACTTCAGGGTAGTTTCACCAAAAATTATCGCAAGAAAAAGATACCGGTACGACCTTGACTGATGAAAAGGCCTTAGAGATTAGCACGATCAGGAACTTCAATCGGATGACATATCCGGGAGACTTTCCTTCGTATCCAAAGCTTGTAAATATGATTAAGAAAAAGTCCTGACTCAAGTGCGCACCACAATTTCTGACATCTGCACCACAGAAACACCAGAGTAGCCAGCCGCTGCATCACCCCATGCGCCAGCATCCCGCGAAAGAAACTTTTTGCAAGACACATCCAAAAGAAACTCCGCCCACAAACCAAACTCCTATCACAATGGAACGACTCAGCAATCGCACAGTCGGTCAGGCCTCCGATAACCAGAACGGTACGAGGGGGATCAAGAAATCTCGACGAACATCCGATTTCATTCGTCGAATCATCCCAGATGCGGTGCTATTACACTATCATGCACGAAGTACGAAGTGAATCATGTTACCACGTATTGCCAAAAAACTTTCTTTTATGCTGTGTTCATACATACAACCAACGGTAACCTTGTCGAAGCCAAAAAGCATTCACACCCACGACACCCTCACTCGATATCACAGCACGTACGTACGGTAATCCTCAAGCCTCATTCAAAGCTGTAATGTAATTGCGGCAACCCAAACGTAAAGCATCTGACTTAAGAATGTAAATATAAATTTTCATATTGCATTCAATCAAACATTCACCCCCGTCCTGAGAGTAATGTAACCAACCATGAATGTCGTTTGAGTCAAATTATCAAGTAAAGAACAAAAAAGAATGAATCTCCGGACTCTTCCTTACCACTAACACCACCCGAATTCCTCTAGTTAGCCCCACCGGGCCCACCCTTAATGGCCCAAGGATTAGCGAAACGGAAGGGGTTTCAGGAGGTGGGGTGAGGTGTACCGTTAGACGATCTCGTACAGTATATATCAACCACAGACTCACAGATCCCATTGTCTATATTGTATCTATACGATATTCGGGTGATTGTATTACTAATACCTATCAACTTGCTATTACCTACCAGGTAGTCTACGATAGCGGGGTCGTATTATTTATTATTGTCCACCAACTGAATTGGGTGAATGAGGAGGCTCGGAGGGTCAGATGCTTAATGGTTGGGTGAGCGGTTTGTGCGGTGTGGTGGGGTAAAAGCGATAACACCGCACGCATGCGCCTTGCTCCATTTAAATCAAATACGCACAAAGAGCGCAATGTGAATGAATATGGTTGGTCAAGATCAGAAGGTATTGTGAAGAAGCGAGTGAATGCAAGCGATTCCAATTTCATCCTGGAGGGATACTTAAGAGTTCAACTTCTTTCCAGTAAAGTCTTACAACTACAACCACAACCACGAAATAAACAAGTCTACTACCTCATATCAACGAATCAACAAAACTTCAAACAACCTAAACCTTTCATTACCAATACCTCAAATCTATCAAGATGCCTGAAGATCACGGATGCAGCTGCGGTACCTCCTGTATGTATCTCGATTTCCAGTTTTCACTCCCTGTATTCCATTCTTCGGTTTGCTTGGGTTGGATGAGGATCCGTACTAATCATACTTATAGGCCAATGCCCAAAGGACAACTGCACTTGCAAATAGATTCCTCCACATGATCCTCAATTCCGTTCATTAAATACCAGATCATCTCTCTCGAAATAATCTCGAATTTCCTACAGAAAATCCTTCACTTCGATGCGGACAAAACCCTCTTGATCTTTTGGACGGTCGCTTCCCTATTTAGCTGGGCACGCAATGGATACAGAATGATTGTCGTTGGGTTGGGCTTGATGCAGCAAACTTGGGAGAATGGAAAGCTTTTGATATCCGGTTTTCATGCGGAGAGGAAACAGGAAGGGAAAGGAGTTTTCGAACTTGCTTTGATATCAAATCAATTGACATTTTGACTCCAGATCTGTTATCGTATTCTGCTTCCAAAATGTTGATCTTTGTGATTGTAACATGAGAACTCTTGATATCAACCCCACTACTTATTAATCCCCTTGCGATGAATGCGGGGTAACCGTAGGTAAATATTCATCGTACGACTTACCAATTGTATCCCTTTCTATTTGTTATTATTTTGGTTTATCTTATCATCAGAGTATCACAAGCCTTTTTCCGAGAGAAAGTTTCCTCGTAGGCCTTGTGAGTGGGTAACAATCTCCCAGCTTGATCCCATCCCAGTACCAAGTCCAGGGATTCGTCAGCTCAAGACTTAAGACCATTTATTATACCACACCTACATTGTCACGCAGCGTGAACGCTGAGCCTTCCTCCCAATCGAGACTCAAGCCTCCATAAAGATGCTGCCACGTCTTCAAAGCCCTTCTTATCTTCCATCTTATCAATGCATCCATTTGTTCAGAGTATCTCAGCCTTGCCATCGCTAGCCAAGAATGGATGCGTCACATTGCTTTAAACATCATCTTGAAAGTATAATGATGAACTAGTGCCGTATTGTCATCAATGTATCCGAGAAACTCACCGTGACTTTATCCGGGTTGCTGTTTTACCGCGTTACCGTCCTTCTTCGAGCAAGCTGCATCATTGAATATATCATGAAATTTCCCGACGTCGTGGCACCTCAGGTGAGGCCATGCTTCTTAAGATCGGCGCGACAATCATGTAACAATATCTCACCACATCTTCACAAGTCTGCCCTACTGTCAATTAACTCACATTCTCCGGTTACCCAGAAAGTAAAGCACTAACCTGAGACCAAGATCTGCGGCAAGGATACCCACGCCGTCGAGCAATTATTATCGAATGAGATTTGATCACTTGCCTGCTGTTCCACCTGCTGTGTAATTCGTGGTATCTGTCCTTAATTTGGGGACTCCTCCTTTCCTCTCGATTCGTCAGGGTAAAGCCTCGAACCGTAGGTCACTAGACGGTCGTGTTCTATGCCTCACACCTTAGCTTCTTTCTGCAAGCTTCTGCTGTCCAGCCCTTGAAACTGATAGCTTCGGCCAGTGAGTATAAGTATCTGCTCTGCTTCCTCTTAATTTTTGGGGATTCTCTCATCAGTAAGACATCAATACAATCAATCAGAGAAAAACTCACACAAATCAACACAACAGACCAGTACGACACTCCACCAAAGACAGACCAACAGTTATCATGTCTCCTTGCTCTTGCTGCACCCATGCTGCCTCTGAAGGTTGCTCAGGCACCTGCACCTGCTGCAAAGATAAGGTACGTGAATTTATTCCTTTCCGCTGGACAGACACTAGGTGTTAACGCATACCACTGCAGCACTGATGGCCTCCCTTCCTCTCCTCACATAGCGTCATGAGCATTCACCTCATCGCTCCTCCATGTCACCAGCCATCTCGACTAAGACAACAATGACCGGAGACGACGAGTGAGAAGATCAGTACATCGGGCGATGAGTTGGGATGGTGATTGGTTCTTGCATTGAGGAGTTTCTGCATGTTACATTTCCTAGGGGATGAGACAGTGGATGTATGCTATCTTCTTGATCGGTCGGAGACGAGATATAAATGCGTTATTTGCGAAGGAAGACACTTGTTTCTGGTTGCTGATTTATGATCAATTCATGACATTCGTTCAAGCAAATTTCTGTTTTGATTGATCGTAATAGAATCGTTTTATATGTGACTCACTTGTTTGCGTCGTAAAAACGTGATGCGAAGCTGCCGTTTAGATTCACAGTAAACGAGGCCGCGCCAACATGAGGAAGTGCGTGGACGGTTCTTGGCTGAAGCATCTATAAGATGGTTCCACGGTCCAGACGAGATGTTCTCTAGATTTAGGACTCCTGCTCGTACCCAAGACAAAAATAAATTCAAGGTGGAGAATTAGAGTCGGTTGAAACTCGCCTGCTTTACCCAAAGTTTCGTTTCCCAAGTAGCTGGATGAGGAGTTGAATAATAGACAACAGAGTCTATGGGTCGAGTTTGAACGAAGGAGAAGAGAAAAAAGGTTCTTTGTATTTTGATAAAAGAAGAGGATCGCGGAGAGTCGATGTGTCTACCTTTATAATAATCTTTCAGAAACAAAAGCGAGCAATGACCAACACCTTGATGGATACATTCGAAGTCTGTGTCACTCACTCACTCACTCACTCACTCACTATTAACACCTTGATGGATACCTACTTACCTGCTTCCTTGCCTATTAAATTCTCAATTTTATTCCTCATGCCTCTTATAAATGCTCAAGGTACTCATCTGATGTTTTACCCAGAAGACACTGCATTCGACCTGCATTCGACCTGCATATCCATCCAAGTCGTGAGCTGTTTATGTTTATGCTTAATGCAATTGAGAGTCATCCACTTGCTAGGTAAGTAATAGCAACACACCAAAATTGAAACATCTGACTAGTTTCAAAAGAGGTATCAAACATAAGGGCTAGTATGATTCTGATTGAAGTTGTGGCTGGCTTCTACCCATAGAAGATTGTGATATCTTGAGTTTCTGGAACTCGAACGCCAATCTATATTCTAACATGCGTTGTTGAAATAATCATTCATCAATAGCATCCATACAGTCTTCTATAGCATCTGGACCACGGGTTACTGATACGTTCCCTGAGAATTCCCAAGCTTCTATCAATCGATCATGAATGTGTTTGGTTGGCAATGCATGTTGTTGCTCAGTATATTTTAATACCTCAAGAATGCACCCTCGATCTTCGATATTTGTAAACTGTTCGCCACCTGTATAGGGGATATAGTTAATTGAGTCTGACACTTTGCGGCGACAATGAAGACCTACACATAGAAATAGCCATATACGCTATGTTCATAGCGGATGGAGACCGGTGGTTTGATATTGCCACACCACAAAGACGTTTAACGATCGTGTTTATTTGTGCCTAGGGAGGCAGGATGAGTATGGGATTCAAGTTTATGCATAATGAAACATACCTCAATGTTTTGGCTGACTGCTTTGAGGCCTGGTCCCAGCCTAGGTATTCGCGGATCGTAAGTTATGAGTAGGATCCGAGAGATATCCATGTGTTGATGGGCAGTGACTATTACATCGATGAGTATCGCGTTATGATAAGATATCAGGAACACCTTACCATGGCAATCAGATAAATACCGTATTTCGGGCAAGGCTCGCTTAGTAGCCGCAGTAGCAGCTCCATCGTATAGAGCATCGAATGATTGTGGACGTAAGCTTTCCCAGCCTTCGTGATACTGAACCAACATGTCATAATCGCCGTTGGATTTACTGCCCAGACCGTAACAGTATTGCAAAACGTCAGCACAATGAACAATTGCCCGATAAGCCCAGGTAAAATCGTCTGCATATTCGAGAGATCGATATTCGTGATATTGCAAAGGCATATGAAAAGGCCTTTGTCTGAGAAATGCCATGTGAACTTCTTGTCTGTATGCGACCCGAAATGCGGCTCTACGGAGGCCACTATCCAGACCTCCTGATGCTTGAGCTGTGAGAAATGCTTGAGTTCCTTTTGGCGCTCCATCTCCCCCATTTAAAGGTGCTACAACATACAATATGCAATTAGTTGAAGCGAACTAACTTCATTGGGTAGGAAAGCAAACCATCAATTTCTTCATAAAATCTTAGTATCACAGAAGCGACCAGTAGGTTTTCATCATACAAGACATCAAGATTATCTGATACAGATACAAGATGCTCGGTGCATTTGCTGTGATATACAGCCGCAGTCTCCATATGTAAGTTTGGCAGCGGTTTCCCGTTGTACTCAACTGTGCCATTTTTCTTATACTTTTCGAGCCGGCCAAGATATCTCGCGGATGCTGTATATATAGCATTGAGAAGTGCGGGGCAATGTTTGGCCCTTTGTGGAACTACCAAAGCAAAATGCCGCTCTGGGTCACAGAGATCAAACTAAAAACAACTATGAGCACAGTTGGCCGTTATTTGAGGGTTGTACATACCCAAGCAGCCAGCTCATCTACAAAATATCTTAAAAGACAAGCCTGCTGTATTTCCGACAGAGATAGCTCATCCGTGGCTGCATTTTGGGCATTCGGTTCTTGAGGGAATATTGTAGATATTTCATACCCAACGGGTCGCTGGTACACCATTTCTCCAGGAATATTCGATTCGGTGAGAAATCCATCAAATTTTGCAGGTCTTCTTGGGTAGGATTTGATAACTGAAAGCTTGCTTAAAGCAAGCGCATTGTCATCATCTACCCTCCGCCTCTTTACTGAGGATCTTGCTTGATCTTTCGAAATAGATCTTTTCAAGGCTTCTGTGCGAGAAGTAGCAAGTGGCTGCCGCTCTATTGACCCCGTGGAGATAATTGGCTGGGGAGTTCCATTCCAATTGGCAGTTAAATCTAATGTAGACGTGCTTTCACGCCTTCCTGTTATTGTATACATTTCATCTAATTCGGGCGACTCGTCGACAAAGTCATCGGAACCGACTAGATAGTTGTACTTGTGAGCCAGGAGAATTGCGAGGACAAGTCAGCTTTTACTTACTTTTTCCAGGTAATTTCACCCATACTTGATGTTTGAGATTGGAATCGTAACGGGCACTAGAGCCATGGCGAAAACGTAGTTTTCCAAGTGAGCTAGAAGAGCTCGTATGGGTGCTTTCATCCTCTGAGTAATCATGTTAGGTGCTGAACTGAAGAGTAGAGTAAAAGCGACCTGACAATAAATCAAGCACTAGTTGAATTTATACCATCAGATAGCCAGAGTGGCACCTCTAAACTTCACAAATACACCTACCAATATGGTTCTGCTCGATTGCAGAAGACCTAATAACTGCATGTTAGCCAAATTCGGTTGGAACGGCACATTGCTGTGTGTGTTATGTATTATTTTCGGCGGTGAGATAGATTACCTAGGACTTGACATTGAAAATCTAAAGGAAACTTTGATATTCTTGTGTGACTAGTATCACTACATGAAGTGTTGGTGGTAAATAGCATATGGAATTGGTTAAAGCTCAACGGATGATATATAGATAGACGTCTTGCAAAACATCATTGCAATAATAGAGTAATGGAGGAATGGGCTGAACTACGAAATATAGAAAGTTGGAAGGCGTGGGGACCTAGAAAGCTGGGGTAAGAATATGGGGGATAACCTCGTGTACCTAGGTATCTTTTATAGTAGCTAGAGCCATCCACACAATGGATGAATGATTGTTATCCGTCAAATTCTTTTGATATGCCTTTGATTCATGTAATATTTTGAGAGGTCCAGATCATCTGATAGTCGAAAGACAGAAAGAAACTTAATGGGTATACAGTTTCGTATTTTCGTTCATGCGGGTATGTACTTATTTGGATTTCAACCTCGAACTTGGAGTGAAAGACACCTCACAACCTTAGGAGTTGTACAAGTTTCAAGGCAAAGCAAACAAGCCAAAAAAACCGAAGATGATCCGACTACTGGGATATACAAATCTGCAAAGTGATTGTCTGATTGACTGTTTCTTCGATGCATACTCATTGCGATGCAGAGATATCCCAAATACAGGAAAAGGACTATTAATAATTCATGCTCGCCATCTTCGTTACTGATGGTTGATAGAGGCCGATGGGAGTTGAAGAAGGCTGAAGGAGGTGTGTATTTTCACGATCATGTGATTCCAGAGGAAATAAATGAATGTCTCATGACCATGAGAAGATTTATGTTATTGATAATATCTATCATTGAATTGCTCCGTGTTCAATTTGAGACGACAATTGGACACTTCCCTGATTCCTTCCGTAATTTGAAAACGCTCATCAACGGTTGATGGGAAGGTTGAAGCTAGCAATTTCGTAATGTCATTAACTTTCAGTTGTTTATCACATGATACGATACTCCATTCGGTTCTCACGTTTCATATTAAAGAGGGCAAGGCCATCCCAGTTATAGAGAATGAAAGATGATGCTATTCGTGGATCCCAAATTTGAGTGAACAATGAATGAATATACATAGGTAGATATTAGATAGCTAACATGGTAGATAATAGATATATACACCGACGGAGGTATGTATGTATGTATGTATGTATGTAATAAATAGATAATAAATATGATTTAATTTCATCAGTGATAGTAGTAATATATAAATTAATAAGAAGCAATTGCGTCTTTAAGAAGTACCTACCTACCTCGTCTGTAGAAGTTTCCAATTCAATCAATATGAATCAATATGATTCAATCTTGATGTTCTCCCTAGTTCTAATCCCTTTGTAATCTTACAATCTTACAATCTTACAAACAACTTCAACGACTTTACGTAGCTATGTATGTATGTACTCCGTTCTATGCTTGTCACTTGTAATTGGAGGTATATACTGGTATTGTGTACGTATCCAGTTGAAATGAGAGAGGAATGTCTCGAAACATTCTTTATCAAAAACCAGTCCATAAAACAGCAAACACCTAAATACTGTAATGCACTCACTCCTCTCGAAATAAGAATTTCTCTTCAATTCAATCATTTCAATCATTTCATTCAATCAATGATTATTGTTCATGAAATTATCACTTCGTTCGTTATTGAAATTGTCACCTCCTCCTTCTTCTTCTTCTTCTTCTTCTCCTCCTCCTCCTCCTTCTCCTCCTCCTTCTCCTCCTCTCCCTTTTCTCCTCTTTCACACTTCTCTCTCCTGTACATGTACAGACAGCAACGGGACCTCGTTAGTAGGTAGTTACCGAACCAAAATTGATAAAACTTCACTCATTTCGCATTTAAAAAAGTTTCGAGACTAGGCCGTGGATCCTCTTAAACTTAACGGTTTTGCTTTGACAGTACCAGAAACCCAAACCCAAGCCCAAGTTTATTATTCTTTTTCGAACGGCCACCTAGACATTACCTCTATCTCGTTCGATGTAATGAGATGAGATATTCTATCGTCGCTTTTGCGCCATTAAAATCAATGAATTCCCAAAGATAAATTGCCAAATCCACTCCAATGACAGTGCTTAAAGACGCGCTTTCGCGATCCGATACATTTTTGCGACCCCGGTCGGAGTATATTTCGAGTCCCGGCCTGCAATCCCATGATTCTACACCTCCAACGCCAGATAAAGATCAAGAACGAAAACCACGAACGGTGCGAAAACCATCGCCTGGTCTTGCTGCTCGACTTGCTGCGTTAGGTTTTGGAAAAGACCCTGATCCAAATTCAGCAACAACAACCTCACCAATTGACCGAATTGGCCGCATTCCTGAAGATCAAATTCGCCAGCTTGACCACCTCCACCGCGCTAATTCTACGAACTCGCACATTCACCGACGAGGTCGAGCCTGGAGTGGCAGTATTGGTCTCTTGACCCCTCAAGTAACTGGGGGTAGCTTTAAAGAGACCAACCTACGAGAGATCAACATTGGTGATACGCGAGTAATTGACAGTGCCACATGTTCAACACCTTCGCTTGATAACTTTGATAATCAGGACATGACAACAAATGTTGACCTTATAGGGATGGATTCGCAGAAGTACCGGCTACCAGAACATACAAATGGAAATGGCACAAAAACAATGGCAGATATAAAGCAGGCGCATATCGAACGAAATATCCCTCCTGTGAAAGACATCGAAATACCTTCACCTTCAATCCATGAAGACGAAATACCTCCACCTCCAATAGCCAAGGATACTCCACCAACTGCGACAACACCCATCGAATCCTCAAATGATATTTCATCCTACTTCAATCCCTTTGGCCGCCAACGGGCAGGCTCGATTTACACATTATCGCGGGCGTCTTTTGCAAGCCAGCTTGCTCAACTGACATCTTTGCAACTACCAGATGCAGCCTCGTTGTCAACGAAAATATCCGCAATTCCTAGCTCAAAATCTGCCTCCAAGGCATTAATGGGTGCCGCAGAACAAATTAGAAGTTGGATATCAAAAGCATCAGATGTTGTCTCTGGTCTTGATGGAGAGGATGATGTGGAATGGGCAGCAGCTGGTGGTAGAGAAGGGCTGGAAGAAGTGGATAATGCGATAACGCGTTTTGAAAAATTAATTAATGTTTACGTGTCAGCCATCGAGTCTCTACAAGAACGTCCGGATATTGCTACAGTTCCTGCGGACGAACTTCAGAAAGTCGTGCTACAGGTGGAAAGCATTCTCGAAGAATGGGAAAAGATAAGGAGAAATCTCAAGGGTGTGAAAAACTCGGTTGAGATCGCTATGGAATGGGAGGAATTATGGAACACAGTGTTGGGGGATATAGGTAATGAAGTGGACATTTTGGCACGTCTCGTTTTTGAAATGGAGGAGAAGCGGCACAAGTCTTTGGCAGAAGCCGATAACGACGGTGTTGATATCAAAGAGCTTGAGACAATTGTGGAAGAGACGCCCTCATCTAAGACAAGATTACAGTTCAATGGTCGACTTGGCATGCCATCTTCAGCAGCCTTTCCTTTGAGCCCGAACTCGCCAGTAACACCGATAATGGCCCAAGACGACTCAAGCCTCCTCGCCTTGTTTGCAAGAATGCAGCCCCTGAGAGCTTCTTTGGACTTTCTACCTATGAGATTATCTACATTTCATGCTAGGGCCGAAGCGATATTTCCCACGGCCTGCGACGAGCTGGAAAGTCGACGAGGTGGTTTAGAAAAAAGCTGGAAGTCCCTCGAGAAAGATGCTGAATCGTTACGAAGGGAACTTGGTGAGGATCGCTGGGTTCTCGTCTTCCGCGGCGCGGGTCGACAAGCACAGAAAATGTACGAATCTGTCGAAAGAAGTTGCGCCAAGTTGAAGGAGTCTCTTGATAATGGGGTTCATCTAAATAACCCGGCTACAATGGGCAAGAAAGTCGAAAGCTACGAAGCGAAGAAGATGCATTACGGTCCAGCTATCGAACGAGTTCTATCGATTATCGAGAAAGGAGTAAAGGATCGCCTCACAGTCAATGGCGAAATCTTGAGATTACACTCAGATATGCAACAGAAGTGGGATTCATTGAAAGACCAAATGAACGAACTGGATGCAACACTTGAAGAACTCCAGGCAGGTCGCAGAAACCAGCAGCCCAGAGATTCAATTTCGAGTATGGTTTCTAATGATCGCTCAACCATTGGAAGCTTGAACAATGACACACCAGGAAGTTCGCCAGCATCTTCAGTAATCATGTCAAATTTAAGTAGTAAGCTTGACCCCACAACACCTGCGAGAAATGGAAAGATACGTTCCAGTGGCAGAAGCAGTGTCACTGGAGCAAGAAGAAATTTAAGTGCTGGACAACCTCCTCGATCTTTTAGTCGAGCATCCCCATCCCCTATCCCTCCCCGGCAAAGCTCAGCAACTCCAACAGGTCGACTCCCCCGACCTTCCAACACACCCAGTGACCATCGACCTCGATGGAATACCAGCACTAATACCAATGATATACTTATCGGCCATGGTTTCAAGCCTCTTAGTATCACAACACCAACTTCCGCCCAATCGAATCGGTCTACAAAATCCAACACATCTGAGTCCAAAATACCACTACGAAGCCCATTGGGTCGTGGAAATGCGGCCTCTCCAGTCATACGAGAACCTACAACCCCTTCAGGCAATAGCCCGGCTTCGCGAACTGTACGACGTGACCTCTCTACGCCCGGGCCATACTCTCAACAAACTCTATCAGTGAATTCACCTTCTCGTCCCCGTGTTCTGGCTAGCAAGTCTTCTATGTCCAACCTGACAGGCGGTAACCGTCGCTCCTCGATGCAACCTTCATATTCACATGACGCCAGAGCAAGCAGCCCAGGGGTTCGAAGACCTGCTAGCTCGTTAGCTACCAGCAGAAGGATAAGCCTTCTTCCCACCCCTCGGGGCAGGAACTCTGAAATGGCTGGCAGAGATAGTCCCGCGCCAAACAGAGGTAGCAGCACATCTACAACTGATAGCAAAGGCAATCTTAAGAAGCAATGGAGACCATAAAGCCTCATGTCAAATCATAGCTCATGTGCCACTGAAGCTCTTGCAAATGAGTTAGATGTTTAATTGTTCGACATGAATCTTACACAGCTGATTCATGGGCGTTTTTCTCCTTTCTCCACCATGCCAATTTGAAACGCGACGTCTTTTAGCGAATTTGGAATTTTTGTGCCATTGAAATTATACGGCTTAGATGGAGCATTGAAGGAGTTTAAACGGTATGGTCGCAACGTGCCTACACAAGATTGCATGATGCACAATGGAGGATATAGAAACGCAATGGCATGGAATGCAATGGACTGGGACATTGGGGTAATGAAGCGGCTGCGCGAGATAAAGGTAGGAAGGAGAATGATACCATTACTTGTATGATAGATTAAATTAGGATTAGTTAGCGTAGCGAAAGAAGACTGTGATACCCTTTTACTATAATCATAAATGATTCATATTTTCTTTTAATGAGATAAAATGGTGTGTGATTACGAGTATGAAGTAAAGTCTTAATTTACTATATACGAGTATGTATGGACCGAATTACCAATCCCATTTAATGATTCGTTCTTCTCCATTATATAGAGATGGAAAAAAAGTGGGGTATATATCGTCACCGTCACTTTTCTCCGTTAAACCCCAGATTTATGGAGACGGTCTGCATCTCCGGGTTTAAATAGAGCCGAATACGCTGGGGGATTGTTCTTCGAGTGATTTGAATGAAGTGAAGCTTGATTCATTCGTTTCTGGTTTATATTAATTATATCTCGTATCCATTGATTGGATCGTTCCTTATATTTCATTGAATATCATTATATCGTATGATTTGTTTATTTTATATGGGATCTCTGAGAACGTAGGGATTGGATCTATTATATTGCTCGATTGTTGTATGAAATCCCCAAAGTTAAGTCAAAATGACGAAGACATTTAAGGGTTCAGAAGGTATAGTCTTTCCTTATACTCGTCTCTACTGTCTTTGAATCCTTTGAATCTTCCCTCAGTCAATCATATCTGCTTCAACCTATTCAATCTCAATTCACTCGGTGCTAGCCTCTGTTTCTACTAAACTAATACGTACAACATATAGTCTCATCCCACAATACACCAGAATCCTGCTGGGTATGCATCAACTCAACCATCTACGATGTAACGGAGTTCCTCCCCAACCACCCTGGCGGATCCAAGATCGTTCTCAGTCTCGCCGGTAACGTTGACGCTACCGAAGAATTCGAAATGATTCATCCGCCTGGAACCCTAGAAGAGAATCTCGACGCCTCCAAAATAATCGGCAAGATTGACGCGTCGGAACTAAAACAACCGGTGGAAGAGAAAACAAAGAGTTACCCTGTTGAAGCTGCGGGTCAAAAAGATAATGATCAAGATACAATTGATGTTGATGCGGATGTCAAGACGCTCCTCAATCTCGACGAGATTGAACAATTGGCTACGAAAAAGATATCAAATAAATGCTGGGCATATTATTACTCAGCCGCCGATGATCTTTGGTCGAAGAGTTTTAACAATGCGGTATATCGACAGATTCTCCTCCGACCACGAGTCTTTGTCGATTGCACAAAATGCGATTCCTCAACCACATTACTGGGACAGAAAGTTGGCTTGCCGATTTTTGTATCACCAGCGGCAATGGCAAGATTATCCCATCCAGCTGGTGAACAGGGCATTGCAAAGGGAGTTTCAAGCTTTGGCGCTGTGCAAATCGTGTCGAACAATGCGAGCATGACTCCCGAACAAATTGTAGAGGGCTCACTACCAGGACAGATTTTCGGTTGGCAGTTATATGTGCAGAATGATAGGAAGAAGAGTGAAGCTATGCTGCAAAGGATTAACGCCATGAGTGATAAGTACAAGTACATCGTTTTGACTCTAGATGCGCCGGTGCCGGGAAAGAGGGAACATGATGAGAGACAAAAGGACGTAGGAGCAAGTTTACCTGTATCTTCAGGAGTAAAAGCTAAAGACAAGTTGGAAGATAACAGTCCTCCAGCTGGTAAAGGAGGGGTGGGAAAGCAATTGTTTATGGGAACAGCTGCGGATTTGACTTGGAAAACTACTCTGCAGTGGTTAGCTAAACATACTAAGTTACCAATTGTCTTGAAGGGTATCCAAACCCATGAAGATGCATATCTAGCAGCCCAATATGCACCCCAAGTCAAAGGCATCATTCTTTCGAACCATGGAGGAAGAGCATTGGATACAGCACCGCCTGCTATCCACACTCTTCTCGAGATCCAAAAGTACTGCCCAGAAGTTCTCGGTAGGATAGAAGTTTGGGTTGATGGGGGTATTAAGAGGGGTACAGACGTAGTAAAGGCTCTGTGTCTCGGAGCTAAAGCTGTGGGGGTTGGCAGAGCTGCCTTGTTTGGTCTTGGGGCTGGTGGTCCAGAGGGCGTTGAGAGAACTTTTGAGAGTATGTATTTTCTGATTCGTTTATTCCCAGTCATGCCCGCTTTCCCCCTTCATATCTCGAAACATCCTTGGAACCAGACCGGGGCATTCACTAACATATACATCTTCTAGTCTTGAAAGCCGAAATGGAAACTTGCATGAGACTTCTAGGTGTGGAGAAGATCAGTGAGTTGGGCCCTAAACATGTTAATGCCAGAGCAGTAGAAAGGGATTTGTATGATGGTCAGCCAGGGTTGGAGAAACTGGGATTGTGGGTAAAAGCAAATTTGTAGATTCTAATGGAGAGTGGTCGGCGGCTGTGTTACATAATCTTGGTATTATGTGTACATAGATTGCAGAGATAGTTAATGAAATCTAAAATCTAATACTACAGGCGCATTTGAAAACTATTGAGACTTCACAGTTGGGCTCGATATTTCTATTTATCTCAAGATTTATTAGAATAGACTGAAGTGAGCAATCCAAATAGAAAAATAGAGGTGTATAATATAAAGAGAGATTGTTCCTCTTTTAACGTCGCCTACATATTCCTTCATCAACCCTTTACCTATCCATCCATCCATCCACTTAGCCGACCTGAATATAAACGCACAACCCACTTCCCTCAAGTCGCCAGTAAGAGGACTCGCAGTCGTAGAAAGAGTCTCTCGAACCTATAATGCGCATCTATATACAACACAATACAAACACAATCCCAATTGGTATACCGACACAAATTCGAATATGAACATGAGTTACAATCATCAAGTTTCGAATTTCAAGTACCAATTTTCAATCTCAGTCATCTATAAGTATAAGGAGTCTACCTCGCTTAATCATTCGCAAACTCTAACCTAGCGGGGGCGTCGGGAGTTGAAACTTGGTGTGGACTTTTGGGGGTATTCTTATGTATGTATGTATATACAGAGAAAAATAGGACATGCACGAAAGACAATTTTCGTTTTCGTGTTTTGGAATTGTGATGTTGGGAATTTAAATTCTTGATGCGTATTGTATTTTGTGTTTGTATTTGTGTTTTCGAAATTCGTATGTCCCCGCGTATATCTGTTGTATCATATAGTGATCGCACAAGTTAGCTGAGAGTGCGATAGTGGTAGTGTGGAAAGATTCTAGAAGATAGGGGGATGGGAAGATATGCTCTGTGGGGGATTCGGTGAGCGGGAGATGAGATAGAATTCTTGATTGTTACCGATTGTTCTGTTACAGATAGTGCCTTGAATGTAGTCAACACAAATCGATATTTGGTTGGTGACTACAGCCGAATAGGTATTTCTGGAGTTACAATTGTGTTTAGAGGTGTCGAGTTTGTGGAATTGAAGGGATGAAACACAGTACAATGAGTGCTATAACTCGTGCTCTCTGCTGTAGAGACCTTGCATGCATGCATGCATGTATCGTGATACTGATATATCCCAAAAGGAAAGAACATGTGCTAAATGTGATCTACTCCGAACTCGGTCGAACGACATTGTAAATTACAACCTTCAGATGGAAGGGAATAGACGAAGAAAGGGAATTACACTCTAGTAGACTGTACGAGATGTCAAGACTCAGGATGAAATTGTGAGCAGTGCTCATGGGTATCCCTTTAATTATTTATTTATATCTTCTCCCAATCTGCCACAAGCTGAAATCACAAAAGCTACTAGCAACTATGAGGATCTGTCTAGTAATTGTAACGCTCGTCCCATTGCTAATTATAATCGTACTATTCCAGCACGTTTAGTGGCACATTCAATAGACCATTGGTCTTCCATTCCCATCATCACACGCCACAAAAACAAGCCAGCGGAAATGAATTTATGATGAAAAACAAATGACTCAGGGAATGGCGTTCCAATATGTGTCTTTTGTTTCAGTCATCGAGTAATGACCGAGTCTCCGGGTCGTGTATAAAGATCCTGAAATATTCCTGAATAGTTTCACTGCAGCATCTTCTATCGCACTGCATCCGCTCTTGATCCTGCAGTCTGCCGTCGAATACTCGGAAGGAATTGAGTCATCTGAAATCGGTTGTCCGAACTTCCAATCACTATCATGTTCCCAAAACTCGCGATTGCATCCTTAGGCATACTCGTGACCTCTATTCAGTGCATCGATGTAACAATAAATTCCATCCTCGATGGCGAGATCAAAGTTGTCCCTACCCAGCTCGACAAAATGAATTTCCTGTTAAACAACAACCTGACTTGGTTTTTTGATTTCACTACGCAGCCCCACTACACCTATACGCCAGGTGCCGTGGTCAACGCCGATGCTGCTACATTCCCTGCTTCGACCAGTTACGGTATGACGATGGCTTTAATAAACCTGGGACCATGTGCAATGTTACCTCCTCATTACCACCCACGAGGCACGAACTTTGTGGTGGCAGTCGAGGGTGTGACGCAGACGTGGATGGTTGAGGAAAACGGGGCGAAGATCGTCAATCAAACACTGAGGCCATGGCAGATGACAATCTTTCCGAGAGGAAGTATTCACAGTATGCAAAATATAGGTACTACCTGTCCTCATGAACTGATATAATCAATGCTGAATGGACTCAAGGTTGTACTAAGGCTACTCTTGTGTCGACGCTGAATTCGGAGGATGCAGGCACACAGAACATTCTCAATGGGTTTGCACAACTGCCACCGGATATAATAGCTGCGGCCTTTGGTAATCCAGCGGCAGGATTTAATCTTCCACCTATACCGGAAGTAGGTACTGGCAGTATAATTGGATCGGCAGCTTGTCTGGCAGCTTGCAGAGGGAAATTGTGATGTGAGATCCAGTGTTGTTTAACTGTGAGTAATCAACCGCTTCAGCATCTCACTCGACATGTTAGTGACTCGCAGTAGATATATCATTCGTTGTTGTGTTGTAGTGGAGTTTGAGGATCGGATATACAATACAATCTGGCGCTTTGAATTATTGTTTTGAGGGAACTGTTCAGCAATTTGAAGGTTTACAAAGTATAACAACAACTGTGTAAACATTTTGATCATCGTCCCTCTTGCCTTGGTACAATTTATGTATACGTAGCAATCGCAATATTTCCCTGAAGGGGCTGAGACTGACCATTAAGCTTGGTCGGACAAGAAAAGATGCTTGAAGTTGTGCATTTGGAGAAGGGTATCACGTGCTCACAACGCTTCTTATTTGCCTCCAAACTTTTTTGCGACCCAAGCACTTCCGTATTCGTCATACTCTTGCTTCGTTACCGACAGCTTCTTCAAGACATCAGGGTGTCTCGCCAATTCTGCTCCACCATTCCAAGTGCTGATAATGGGATGTTCTGGTCTCGCACAACGAACGTAACACTCCGCTGGCGCAAGAGCCTTAATCTCAAGCTGAAGTCTCAAAATGAATCCTTCTATCTTTGAGCTGCCTCCTACGACGATGATGTTTGCGAGAAGGGCTGGCCATAGACCCATTGGTAAAGCAGAAAGGCTTTCCATGACTAGTTGAGCAATGCCTGATTGCCTCATGCCAATGTCCGACGGATTAAACAGCAATTCTGGAACCGTAAATCTTTCGTTTCTCAAAGTCAAAATATCTTCCGCTGCTTCCACCAGCTTCCCCTTGGTCAGCTGTTTTAGCTTTCCTGCTTGTAATGGATCATGATCTCGCACAAAACCTTGAGACCGATTATGATAATCGGGTAGAACATAATCTTTCGCTATTCCACCACCCGTCTCAAATATTTCTCTTCGGTCTCCTCTGGTTCCTTTCCACGTTTTCTCCATATCTCCATTGAAATCCCTTGATACATAACAACATGCTTCCTTAATCTCATTGACCAAGTAAGTGTCGTTGCGCATATCATATTGGCGTAGAGATATTAAGCGTGTTAAATAATTTGTCATGAGCTTGCCTCCAACTTCTAATCTCCTAATCGCTGATTGTAGAGGGCGCCCCCGCAGCACAGGTGTAATGGTCGTATGAGAATATCCGGCATCGATGAGCAGTATTATCTCGGCGGGAAGAAGAGGCTGTGATGGATCTCGAGCAGGCCCTTTAAAGATACCTTGAATATCGTTATACGAATTGAGAATTGGACCTATATATTCATTAATATACGCAGACATAGCATAATATAAATCACCACATACCAGGGCACCGATAGTAGCTAGCGAAGCCAAATTCCTCGAAAACGATTTGGTCACAATTTGTTTGCAGGACTGGGAGCGCATTAGGAGCCTCTGTCAATATAAGGCCCGTCTCTCTTGGATCGCAATGTAATGGCGCTTTTTTGTCAAAGAATTCGTGCTCCCATATTTCCTTTTCTGCCTCCCAGTTTACCAAGTATCCTTTTTCGACGGGTCTACGAAAGACGATATCTCCAAAATCTTTACAATTATCGAGTTGCGACCCAATGTAAACCTTCTTTTCGCGGTCGCGGGCCATGCAATTGGGGATAATCCGCGGTGAATCTGTGGATTCTGGGGATGAGAATCCAGCTTTAATAGTGTAAGCCCCATTGTCAACAACCAGAGTTCTGTTAGATGGTGCTTGAGCAGCGGCTGCTGCTTTTTGCGGTGTAGACATTTGTTTGATTTCGTCCAAGTTTGGGCCGGAAAGGTGTGTGAGCGCATTATTATCGGGAGAGTAAGTGAAATTCTGGTGGTTGTTTGAAGCTTATCAACGCCTTACGGGGTGAATATCGCGTCGGACTACCCATAAGATTCGCGCCGCAACCCCCACCAAGAAAATAGTTTTCGGGCTTCAGATTTCAGATTTCTCAGCGTCATAATTATTAGATTTGTACCATCACAACAACATCATGGCCGACACCGAAAAGAAAGCTGGTGATGACTTGGCACTTCTGAAATCTACTGTCGAAACTATCAAAAACTTGATTTTACAACTACAAGCTTCAGCGAAAGCTCCAGAAGATGTGAAGGAGGGGTCATCGTCCGAAGAGAAAGAGCAACCCAAGCATGCGGACGTCAATGCCATCGACCTTGCCCATGATTCTGCGAGCTTAATCAAAGCACATTCGACGAAGCTGTCTCTTCTGATCATTAATAAACCTTTTACAGCTTCGGCAATCAGTAAAGTATTGCGAGAACTTGTGTCGGGACCTTTACCTGGCCTGGCTTCTGCCGCCGAAATTTGCAATGCTGCAAATTATACTAAGGCTATGAGTGAGGAGCTGCAATGGAGAGTGAACAAGGTCTTAATGGAGTTATCAACTCTTATCAAAGTAATTCCGTTGGACGGTAACATTCTGAGCGACGACAAGAAGAACGGGACGGGAAAATTAAGTGGGAAGGGTAGCTTGGCTTCGACAGGTGTTGTATGGGATGCCTGCGATTCTGTCATGGGCTTGAAGACTTTGGGTGTAGCAGGTTTGGCGATGAAAAAAGCTGAAGAATACCGAGATTTGGTGAAAGATGCGCTTGAAGAATTGCAAGCATGGGCGGAGGAAGAATCAGATGATGAGGACGAGGATGAGGACAGTGGTGATGAAGATGATGGAAGAAAAGACCCTCAGGATATCGTGGATGATCTTTTTGGATCACAACCACATATACCAAAGGACGACCCCGAAAAGATCCGCGAAAAGCTCGAATCGTCGACAAAAAGACTGAGACTCATAATTCTGATGTATCAAGCGGTTGAGAAGAGAAGGTTTAAGACACTCCCATGTCTGCCACATCCTCAATTACCTGCACAATTGAAGGAGAAATCCTCCGAAGATCCAGGCATTGTGGAGTGCTTAGATGAGGTACTTGTAAGGATGAAGAAGATCACAGACCTCACGGATGATCTAGCAAGTGCGTTCTATGAGTTAGATAGTTCTACGATTGATAAGCTTATGGATGAGACTTGGTTCACGGGTTTTGCTACAGTTGAATTGTTGATCAAGAATTGGGAGGGACAGAAAGATGATTTCACTACTTGGGTGCGTATTGTTCAATTTGCTGATTTGAATAGCTTGCTAATGGTTCTAGGCATACAAATTTCAGCTGGCTATGAAGAAGGGCTGGTAATATAACGAAAGAAAAAAAACCTTGCCAAGCTGCCTGCTTTCTACCATTATACTGGTCTATGATGTTTGAAAAATCCATTGGACATTAGCTGATGAGACTAGCTTGGATATTGCTTGATCTAAGCTTGTGGATGTGGTGAAAAAGAAAAAGATTTGGATTTTTGCTAGTATATTTAGAATTTCACAAAGATATGATACCCGGAGGGAATATGAGGAAACTGCCCACTTCTGTGGATCAGGATTGAGATACCTTAACCCGTGCCAAGGTTTAAGAGACAGCAAGGGTACTGTACGTTTCTTCTAGGAAGGTGATCATAATTTTGTTCACCGCGCAGCAGATTCGATCTCATAGGAGTGCTCGTGTATTTTTACAGGTTCAGCTACTACCCCTTGTCAAAAGATTCTCGGCGCCCTTCACTCAACTCCATATATACTTTCTTATCCCCCTCTTTCACAAATCACTATCTCATTTGTCCGGTGTTCGGTTTGGTTCTCGTGTACAACCGATCTTCAACGCAGCTTATGTACCCCACGTCTCGGTTAACTTAAAGCGAGATACCCCGAGGATTTGGTGCCAAGGTGAAGACCAGGTACCCCACTGCCCCATAAACACCTTTCTTGCTTCCCCATGGGATGGATAAATTCGCTCCGGCCTGTTAGATGGATGAGATGCATGCATGTTTACGACCAACACGGGCAAGATGGCGTGGGATATACAGTATTTATATCAGCTTCTAACCTCTACAGAAAGTGGGATATTACATGTTCTATCCTGTCTCTCTTCACTTATTTCTTTGACCACTGAGACCGCAATTCGAAATCCAAGACGAAAATGTCTGGTTCCACCGAAAATCCGTCTCGCGTGCCCAGGGCACAGGGAATGGTGAATCCATTCCCAAAATCAGATACTGACATTTCCTACGCCGAAAATATGCTCTATTCAGGAACTGACAAGCCAGATCACATGGATTATGAGCGTGTTGATGCAGAAGTTGCTAAATACACCAGCGAAGTGCTTGTCCATATAAGTGATGATGAAAACAAACGACTCAAGAAACTCATTGATAGACGAGTATTGGTCATTATGATTCTGACATACTTTATACAAGCGCTCGATAAAGGAACATTAGCATTCACATCGATTATGGGCATCAGGAAAGATGCTAATGTTTCTGACGCACAGGTATTTATTTACTTGTGGTCCCTTCCAAATCTGAGCGATCGCTGATATGGAGCCAGTACCCATGGCTCACAACGTGCATATACATTGGTATTCTGGTAGTAGAATACCCTACCAACTGGGTCATTCAACGCGTACTAATTGCCAAATATCTGGGCATAAACGTCTGTGTCTGGAGCATAATACTCTCGATGCATGCTCTCTGTCATAATTTCGAAGGCCTGGTTGTCGCTCGCACCCTTCTTGGAATCTTTGAAGCCGCTTGTCAACCCATATTTGTGGTTTTGTCTTCTATGTGGTACAAAAGAGAAGAACAAGCAGGAGTTGTAATATACTGGTACATGATGAATGTATGCTCACCTTTGATCCCAATGTGCTCGGATATACCTAATGATGATGAATGTAGGGTGCTCAACAAATCGTAGGGGGGCTCCTTGCCTATTGCTTCACCCTCCTCAAATCCGGCCCCATCAAATCATGGCAAGCGATCTTCGTCGCCTACGCCTGTCTCTCCTTCCTTTGGGGAATCTTCATCCTATTTTGGATGCCCGACTCCCCTATGCGCGCTAAATGCTTCAGCGAAGCCGACAAGAAACTCATGGTTGAACGTGTCCGATCCAATCAAACCGGCATGCAAAACCGCAAATTCCGTGTCGAGCACGTCAAAGACGCATTTACTGATCCGCAAATGTACTGCTACTGTTTGATAGCTATATGTACAACACTACCAACGAGTGGACTAGGTGCATTCGCGAACATCATCATCACAGGTTTCCACTTTACAGTTCTGCAAACACAGTTGTTGGCTATGGTTTTGGGCTTTTACATCATCATCGTGTTGTTGTCTAGTCACTATTTGGTGAAGAAGTATAATCAAAATATTCTAATCATGACTTTCTACCTTTTGCCGTAAGTGAAACCATTTGCTGTCACCGCAACCATTCTAACCTCAAAACTCAGATCATTCATCGGCACTATCATCCTCATGACAGTCCGAAACACCAACTTCAGCACCAAAGTCGGCCTCTTAATTTCTTACTACATCACTCTCTCTTTCTGGTCCACTGCCACCCTTTCCATGGCTCTTATGTCCCGCAACGTTGCCGGCCAAACCAAGAAAACCATTGTAGTAGCTGCAAATTTTATAAGCTGGGCGGCAGGAAATGCAGTTGGTCCTCAAGTTTTCCTTAAAACGGACGCGCCACGCTATTTTATTGCATTTGCTACCCATCTTGGCTGTTACGCGTTGCTTCTTCTGGTGTTAATCTTTCTGCGATGGCACCTAATGAGAGAAAATAAAAAAAGAGATGAGTTGGCAGAGGCAGGAGTTGGACAAGCCAATGATCGGGACATGGTGCACGCTTTTGATGATTTGACGGATAGAGAGAATCCCAACTTCAGGTATGTTTATTGAGGTGGAGGAAGGTATGCATGTTAGAAGATAGTAGAGAATAGAGTATGTCGCTCCGCGAACACGGCCCTTTAATCAGTGATAATCACGATGGTGCATATATCGTGTACTAAAGTATGCGTGAAAAACTGCTTTTATATCTATCAATTGTGTGAAGAAAATGAGAACATGTAGGCAAGTCTTTACGTTTTCCCAAAACCGCCACTACTCTAATCATTAAGCTGCTTAAGGTATGTTTATCCAGCATTCGAGAAGAAAGAGGAAAAGAAAAGCCGAAGAGTTCATCCCGAACTAATCGCAAGGCTGATAAGGATATTATTGTACACGCTGCCTGATCTAACTTATTAAGACCCGGCGACAATACTGATGGTCCTCATAAGCGGCAATGTAGCGATCTAATGGAACGACGCGAGACCTTGCGGGTCAACAGTTAGGGGTTGCTTGCGCTGTTGAAAGTATGTAGTGTATTTGACTTCGCCTTTCAATAAAGAAGTCGAGTCAACACCCGGAATGGTTCCGTTTGCTGTCGGCTTTCCCAATTCAGTAGCTTTGACATAGTCGGGTTGGACTGATAGGGGTCTATGGTCTGTTAGTATGGCATTCCACAGTTTCATGATAAAGATGCTTACCCGTTCAGTTCGCGATCAATCTGCAAAAATTCCTTCATGGTTTCCTTAGAACCTCTTTCTCTTAGATACATCAAGTATAGATTGCTGATGCCCTTCTTGGTATCCAACCTCATTGATGTCTTAATCATATCGCTATGGATTTGCCTGAGCCTTTCATGATGTTCGGATTCCGTGGCCGAGTTCGTTGGCTGCGCTAACTCAAATTCCATGTATTTAGTCCAGAAATGACGGCTTTCGGGATACCATTGCGTATTCTTCTGGAAAACTTGACGAGCTTCATCGACAGATCCTTGGATCTTCCACAATAAAAAGGCCCATTCAACAACAAAAGCAGCCTTTGAATAAATATCTAATTCTGTTGAAGCGATCTGTGCTTTGTAGACTTCGATCGCGGCATCGAGGCCTTTATGGCGACGTTCAAGATTGGCCCAGGAAATTATAGTCTCTACATGACCCGGCATGCGATCGAGTATGGCTTGGTGTATATCCCTCGCAACATCAACACGACCAGACATCTCCTCGAAATAGGCGTATTGCAATCTAATCCCGGGTTTGCTGATTGGCACATATAGTGTGCTTGCTCGTTGATATATGTTTCTGACTTCTTCTTCCTTGCGCTCCTTTGATGACATCCACCGAGCGTAGCGAAACCAAAACTCGTCGTAGAACGCGCAAGTCACTAAACATCTTTCATATAGGAAAATAGCACGGGTGTAATCACCTTCGGCCTCTTCAAAGTCCAAGTATTTACGCCAATTTGCAAGTTGCTGATTATCAAGCTCGGTGACGTGGAAATAAGGACGCTTAATCTCAGACTCGTATGTCCAACGTTTTGTGGTTTCTGCTTGTGTACGAGCAAAAATCTCAAGATGGAAATTATCGATCTTGGTTCTGATGTCACGTTCAATCTCTAATTCACCCTTTGGGCCGGCCTGGAAGCCGGTGCTTTCGGAAATAACCTCGGCACGGAATTGTTCGAGTGTTTCTGCAGGAAGAAGTTCCAGCAATGGACGGGCGTGGGCTAATTGGCGAAAGCGCTCGAAGTATCTGGCATATTGATGCATAGGGATCTTCACAACTCTGTTCAAAATAGCAAATATCTTGTCTTGGGCCTCAACTCGGTCTTCAAACTCTAGGTATTTGTCCCAGAAAGGATGCGCAAGGAAGTCCAGTCCCACTGCGACAGCTCCGCGCTCGAAAAGCCTAATATGAAATGTCAGATGCGTCTCATACTTCGAAAAGGGAGGAATGGAAAGGTGGCAAGGAGTGCAAATACGGGAAGGGCAGTGTGCACAAATGCAATGATATTCATATCCTCCTCGTGCCGACAATGTGTGCAGAGTGATACGGGACAAAAGCGAACTTGTGATAGCAGAAAGATATCCTGGTCATGTTGGTGAGAAGAGTCAAACATGAGCAGCTTTTTTTTGGCATTTCTCACCGTTTGTGAGCCATGAAAACTCTGAACGTAGCTCATGTGGCTGTATGACCATGCTGCGATGCTGTGTTAAGGGAAGGAAAGCATCTAGTATACTTACTCTCTGATCACATCGGGATCATGACTTGTCTCAACCTTGAAGGAACAATAATCCGTCCATAAATCTACAGATGTTGCTATGCTGGCGATACCTCTCTCAAAAACCTAAAATGTGTCAGCACATAGCTCGTTGCATCGCAGTTTATCTCCAATTACCATCTCAGCTGCTTCTGTACCAGCTATGGAAAATTCCAGATCTGCATACTTCTTCCAGTATCCAAAGAGGAGGGGGAATTTGGCAAGGAAGCGATCGTAAGAATCTCGAGTTGTCGCAATCGCTTGTGGACTTGAATTGCGATTTAGCCCTCCTTCCAGAGTCTCTGCTGCGCGGACAAGTTTTTCCCAGCTTTCAAAATTATCCGTGTTTTCGAGCTATTAAAAAAGCGCTGATCAGCAAACGCGCAATTGATGAACATATTGATATACCTACAACTTCGGCATTCAGCTTCTTGATCTCAGCAGACTCCTCATCCGTTCCTCCATAGTGAAAATCAGCCATAGTTATCGTCGCGTCGTTTGTAATGTTCAATGAAAAATTGTCTTTGAAAGAAGAAGTGTACAATAAGAGTTTTTACTTCTTATTGTCTCGAATTTGAAGACTTTAAGTGTAATTTATTAATGTAGAAAGGATTGCTGTAGATTAAGAGTGAATGGTAGAGAAAGGAATGAACAGGTGAGGCTGAAATTTGAGCTTCATGTATTAGGTAAGCCAGAATTCTTGGAACAGTCAGCAACACCCTCATTCGTGCAATATTCATATCACAATGTGGTTACGGCGACTATACACATATATTCTTATATTCTTAATAAGGAGTCAGTGAACGTATTTTGAAAGCATCACTACATTTCTATTCCATCATTCCATTGCTTCATCATGGCGATTCAGAATCTCTCCGACATACACCTAGAAGCGCCCAAATCTTATGATCTAGTTGAGATCATTCTGAAATCGCCATATCTCGATCTGTTCATAGGGAAGTAGAAACCCAGCTGCAGAGCAGCAACAGAGACAACATAAGATTACATGGAAATGACAGTTTTGCGTTTTGAGTGGCAACTTAACCAATTCCGCAGTGTGCTCTTCATCCCCGGTAATCATGAAGTTTATCATTCAAGCTAGCCCAGTGCTCTTCAAATTCTCTGTGATTTCGAAAAGTATTTTGGATAAAACAAACCGCTCTGAGGCTTTATTCTGCTGGACCGCGTCAAATATCAACGTGAGCCTGATCTTACACACTTATCAGACTACTCCCATTCGCGCTCACCCCAGATAATCTTTACAATCTTCTCCCTTTTCCCTCAAAACCTGTCAATGCGGACATCTTGGCGCATCGGCGAGATTTGAATTGGCTCAATGCTCCAGTCAATGAGCTTGCACACTCCGATGATGAGGACAGAACTATGACAAATTCTTCATTGGAGCCAAAGGTCTGGATGTTTGGATATACGCATTATAGCTGCGATATTGTTGGATGGGGAGAGGGTGTTGGACCATTAGAAGACTAGAACTACTTGCAAATCAGAGGCTCATTTATTTTGCACGGGCTGGTGGATTTGATAAGAAAATGGCGATAGAACTCGAGTGAGAGGCATCTCGATATAAGATATATAAATCTCAATTAATATACTTCGTACATCTAACATTTCATATAATAAAGAGTCCTTATAGTGCACATAGTTATAGCACCCTCAAAAACACTATTCTGAAAAATCATATGAAAATCTTCAATCTTATTTCAATATTAGTATACTATATTCTAAAATATTTAAAATGAAATTTTAAAATAGAATAATAAACTTTATTGTTTAATATAATTGATAATATAGTTTTTATTATTTTAAGCCTTTGATAGAACAAATTGCGATATAAGTTCCAAAATGCTTTGGAAAATAATAAGAGGAGCTTTAACAATGCGAAATGGTTTTTCCGGTATCGAGGGGCCGAAGATAAAGCTCGTATCCTATAATATAGAAAGATTCTCTGCGGACCTTTCGCTTGAAGAATGACTTAGAGTGAAACGGGCTTAGCGCCACGCTAATTACTTTTGGCCCATACCTCTCAACTTTTAAAAAATTCTTTCATCGAAATTTCAATAATTATCAAGGCTGGTGATGAACGATACAAAGTATCAAACATATAGGAAGAGAATGAACGCTTCAATGAAGCATGATCTCACTTGACAACTTCTGAAGCCTTTGATAGTCTATTATATATTATACCTCTCTTACATACCTGATTGATTGCGGCGTGAATTTGAATGTAAACTAAAAGCTGATTGAAGGGTTTGCAAGAACTCAAACGTTGGTGTTTGTTATCTCTCCAGTAAGAAAGTCCTCTCATCAGAGGTTATAAGCATGTTGTTTTAGGGCACTTCTGTAACATCATACCAATACTGGGTACCGCCTCGAATGTCACCACGAGTGTACCTGCATATTGTGGTGGTCTCCCAAATACCTCAAATTGAGCGTGCGGCGAGGCTTTTCGATAAGATAATGCCAAAGCACATTTCTCCGATCACAGCAACATTGCGGGGTCCTTTGAAGTGTTATGTAGTACCCGGTTCGGGCGGATTGTGAGTTCCAAGGCTTGCCCGGGGCTTCTTATATAGATTATTTACATAGTGCAAGCGCGCATGTGAAGGTCATGAGAGCGGACACCCAGACCAACCTTCTTATTGGCTGTGGCTTTGTGTTGTGTCAAAGAGGTCCGTCAACCTGGGGGGGCTTGCTCTGTAACATTGAGCGAACGTTCATTTATTAGTATTTACCATTGTAGTAGGCATTGATACTTGTTTCAAGTGAAAAGTTCATATCTGAATGTGAGTGTAGATATTCGATACAGAAAGTCCTGCAATGACACTGCAAGCTTTTGAGTCCATATACATTCTGTACAATGAGAATTTTCCCAAGTAATGAAGTAAATTAACGTGAAGAAGAGATCATACATGCAATAATCAATAGCAAGAAAGAAAGTGAAACAATAACAAAGCCCATATCTATCAGTACCAAAAGTGTGGAACATCGCCGAACAACCAATTTACCACTATCCCCCTAATCTTCCTTCACCACTGCCTACTCTCTCTCCCATTCTTTGCAAATCCTCATGATCTTCCGTACGCATAGTCTGCTCTACGATCATACGCGTAATTTGACGGAGCACTTCCGGGGTACGGTTCGTTCGGAAAAGGTAGACCCTGTGGTGGTAAATCCTGTCGCGCTAGATGTTGTGGTGGTATACTTCCATAACCCCTTTTAAAATCGGGTGGATAACCTGGTGGCTCTCGAAGCTGATCATTAGTCTGGTAACTGCTGTGACCACTTCTATGTCCTGGCCCGTAGTCTGAGTTTGTCCGACTAGATCTGGACGAAACGGAGCTTCCAGAAGAACCTGAGCCTGAGGAACGGCCTGGTTTCGAAAACACCGTAGATGCATGCGATCTGGTATCATCATCGTCGTCATCTGAAGAGTCGTCTTCGTCATATCTACTAGTGTAGTCATCGTGGTGACGAGATGAACTGCGATGCCGTCTTCCATGAGAAGAGCCTGGATAAAAGTCGACGCCTGAAGCAGTTTCCCACGACCCCGTGGATTCAGCATCACCATGTGAGTGGCGTCTCATCTGCTCCTGCCGCTTCTGACTCCTTTTCTCGTTATTGCTTAGCTGTATACCAAATCCTCTCGCAACTCTACTCTCGTTAATTCGACCGAAAGTTTTGTCTCTTCTAGCTTCTCGTTTCTCGGACCGGGCTTCACTTTTCGTTCTCTGTCGCTCAGTTCTTCTTACATCAGGCCTTATGAATCGAGCCTGATGGGCGTTGCGACTATGCTCGAGAAGTTCCAGTTTATGCTGATGAACTAGCAGATTTCCCTTCCTTAGTGCTGCTTGGAGGACTGCACTTACATAGTCAAGCTTTCTGAAGCGATGATGGTTATCTTCTATCCTTTGCTTGGCTTTTCTGTGCAGTGTCTCGACTACTTTCAAGAAAGATCTCATTTTTCCTGGTTTTGTTTTACCTAGTCGATGTGATTGTGAGTCACCACCATAAACAAACCCATGTTCGCTGTGTTTATGTCCTGTCTCCAATTCTACTTCAAATCTAATTGAGTATCTCAAAAATCTCTTGCGCCCTTCATGGGTACCAATATCGATTGTGATTGATTGCTCCATATACCCTGGTAGGAGCACACACTCGCTGGCGTAGACACTGTAGCTTATGCCTTCCCTTTTCTCTTCTCTAGGCCTCCTTCATAAAATGACTAGTGGTTAGCGAAAATTCTATGTGGGTGTATGTAGCAAGTAGTCAACATACGGGCAATATTTGACAAACTTATACTTGACTCCCATGATGAGCGAATAGTGAATCAATTGACCAAAAGAGAACCTGTGATTGTGTTTTCAAAGTTCGTGGTGTTTTGATAGCCTTTCCACGAGTGATTGGTGATCTCAATGCATTGAAATGGTTCATTCCTGCAACACCCCAAGAACATTTTCTATAAGTTTATAAATAACAATAATACCAGCCTCCAGTATATTTGAATGGCCTGGCTGCGTACAGTTTGATGGTCTGTATCGCTCAGCCTGTAGGCATTGTAAGCCAAGTGGTCGGCGCGTATTTTCAATAGACAAATGCCATCACGATACAATCCTACGCTGGCCAAACTGTTGGCTGCTTGACAACAATAACTCTACTCTAGCTATTCATTCTGTACATTGTTAAATTTGCAAAAGCCGGAAGTACACTCGCTACGCACTTAAAGCTCTTTATATTTGGCCACACGTCGCGCATAGACATGTAAAGATTCAATGGTCTCTTTGATGGAGAATATGAACTTCCGGCAAAACATCAGTTGAGTATTTCATTTAGTATATCGAATTGAAAGGCAGGACCAGATGCTATTTGAAATTTGGATTGGCATTTGTGAAAGTCCGTCGACGATGCAGGAGCCTTTATATTGGAACGACGTGCATTTCGGTAAAGAGTAAATCCACTCGTATAGAGTAAGAAAGACACCTAGATGCAGGTTCAGCAGATACAGAGAGCCATGCTGAAGTTGTTAGACTGAAGTTGAAAATAAATCGTGAAAAGGGTTGGAAAGGAAACCAGTAACTTGGCGGGTGGGGGCAATGCTCCTAGATCCACGCCAGTGGAGGCCTACCGGCACGCCCACACCACTCTTATTAACCAATCCACATCCTACAAAAGTAGTGTACTCCTGCCTGGGGAGCACCTGATCTTAGACAATTTATTTGATCTGGGTCAACCAACCACCCACATCTGGTCAGAGTTCCTGGCTTCTGAATCTCAAGGCCTTTGGCAATGAACATAAGAACACCAACAAATTCGACACACGCAAAACACAAAGAGAAGGTATCAAGTAGAAGGCTGGACCAGCCAGCCCGCCACAAGCTGGAAGGCCGTGAAGCCATTGAATATGTTATCTATGATTTGCTTCTCTTGGGATTGGGTCGTGTACGCCAACAGCAATAAGAGCACCGAAAGATATGGCCCGTTGAATATAGATATCACGGCTAGGCAGTATTGAGGAGAATCGTTTACCTACATCATTATTCGTAACCACAGATAACTTGACAAAGACATTGTCACTTCATTATGTATGTTAAAAAAAGTACATTCGAAATAACGGTAGCCAACTTGCAGCCTAGATAACACATTCTTAGATCATGCCTTCAATTGATCTAGACATTTTCAGTTCCGACAAGAAGTTTGAAGTCTACATCAATACATATCCTCTTGTCCCTGGCCTTGTTTCAGTTGGATGATATATCAAAATTCCAAATCTGAAAAGTGGGGCGCCTAACGTACAAAACTCTGGAAATGGCACTGCAATTGAGGCTACTCAAGACTTAGTTCTGAAGCGCAGTGGACAGCACATTCGTATCACCAAGCACGGCATACTTTTATTATCTGGTATGCTTTATGATTATCAGAGGATGATGCTACCCACCGAAGAAGACTTTATACCCCAAATGTGCTCAAAGGACCGGCGTGTATCCTCCAGGAAAGTTGGTGTTGTTAGAGGACGCCAGATTGTTAACTTTAGAAGGACTTTTGAACATCTCCAGGTGTCGGAGAAGATGATGAAAGATCATACAAGATACATCAATCTCGTTGCTCGAAATCTTATCCGCGCAGGCTGCTTGGAGTGGCCTCGATATTGGGCTGAATGTAGACGACCTTCTATTTTCGACAAGAAGACAACAAGAACTAAGCGTGCAGATCCATTGGATCCTTTGGGGAGCAATCATGGCTTCTGCAAGGAATACGACGAAGTACCTCCTGTGAAAGAGGAGAAGGCTCCATCCGCAGCGCCTAAATCACACAAATCTACAGAGCAGCACACTTCTCAAGCCCCGGTCGAACAAGAGCATCCTGTGGCTCCACTAACATCAGAGAACCTTAGTGCATTCACCAGAGGGTATAATGGCCAAGCCGGTCCGCTTACTCATAAAAGTAGATGTTCAGGCCCAGATATCGAGCGCATCCACCACAAGGGCGTCCAAATTATGAAATCTACAGACGAAAAAAGTGACATCGAAGCACCACCCATCAGAAAGGCTCATTCGAGAGGCGGAAAAGCTATATCTTTATATGGCGGAGAATCCGATCCTGGTCTCCAGAAAAGATTTGCTCCTCCGTGGTCCAATATAGATTTGGGATCCAAATCACTGTTGCAATCCGATTATCCTGCTTCGTCGGACTCAGGCTTAGGGTCATCAGTTACGTCATCAACATCTACATCTTTCCATGCAAGCTCCGCGTTCAAAACAAAAGCCAGGCTAGATCTAAATGTAGCGGGTCGCGATATTCATGTGCTTCAAGGGCCGGGCCGAACGCACAAGGCATCATCATCTGATGACGGCTACGAAACGGAGTATAACATCAAAATAAGGAAATCGAAGAGAAAATCAGGACTCGCTCACACCGCTTCCATGGCTGTTTGATTATGGTCTTAAGATGATGCTCGTCTACTCGTTGTCGTTGATTTTGCTTTGAACTATTATCTCAGTAATACTTCTATTTTTCGAGTCTTGCGGGGGCAGCGGCGTTGAGCGTATATATCTTTAAGCTAATTCATTAGCATATCAGTTACATGTTGTGGCTTTGCCCACACTTACATCTATCCATCTAGAAGACTAAATGATACCTAATAATCGGACCAGAAGTGGGAGCGCGCTACGTTCAATATGGTAATATCAGAAACCTAAAGTTCAAATACATATATTTGTAGTATTAAAAAGCTATAAGTAAGAAGAAGAGACATTGTTAAAACCATACCGCTACTAGCATATCCAAATCTACGTCGCTTTCTTCGTTGTTTCCAAGAGTCGAACTGCCTCCATTAGTTTCTACCCCAGCATTCCTAGAATCCCCACAGTTATCAACAGTCACTTTATCCCAGCCTTCCATATCGCTCTCACTTCCATGCGCAACCCCTGAATCCTCACCTACCCTCAATTTCGATGGCCACCGTTCGCCATCCCCTTCTCCAACCCCATCATACCTTTTCCCTCAAACCAGCCTACACTTAGTCTTTCACCCCCTTCATAACCACCCAGCCTCCCCACCTCCCTCATTCTCTTTCCCTCCAAAGCCTTCGCCTCCCTCCTCACCATTCCTACGCCATCCATCCCCATCTTTGACCAAGTCCAACTACCTGGTCTCCTCTTTCCTTCCTTCTCCATCTGTATCATCCCACTCCATCTCCTCTCTCCACCTCCCATTCCCATTCCAGCTGCGCCTCTTGCACCCGCTGTAAACTCCCTCTTTTCGGCTGTTTCTCCATCAACTCTAACCATTTCATCCCAAAACCCTTGTTGTTCAGATCCGTTAACAGAATTGGCTGATTTCCGCCAGGTGAACATAATGTCTAGGTACTGCTCGAATGAGACTGGGTGGAATCCATTCAATATGAACATTCTGCCACAGAATCGAGAGTCTAAAGTATGTAAAACCGGATGTAAAATCGACGCAGTAGAGAGAGGTGAAGATGTAAGGGGAAGGTAATGTTCAATGTGCTATTTTCACGATAAGTATACATTTGGATAAGATAATAGCGAGATGCTCACAGGTATTACACGTTCATAAGATGCTTTCATACTAGTGTTATCGTTTTCTCCAAGAGCACCAAGTTCCATACATAGCGAATTGAGCAACGGATTCGAGAAAGAGCCACCTGCGGCTCCAAAAGTATAGATCTCCAGTTTAGCCATTAAACTAGCTGGTATATCGGCATGTAATTGATCGAGGATATCAGAGACGACCTTAGAGCCGGTTGAATGCGATAGAACGACGACTTTGTGGATACTAGGTGTCAAAAGAGTTTCACGAAGTTGCGAGTACAGAGTGCGGTGGATGGGCATGGTAATTGAGAGGAAGTGGAGGAGAAGGTCGAGAGGGAGCCCTAAGGTGCGGTTGTGAATTCCGGTTATGTGGCGGTGGAAAATGATACTCAGTCGAGTGAGGTGATGCATCATTTGAAAGTAGCTGTTCCGATATGAGTGATGTGCTCAAACATACATATACTCTTGTCTTAAAGGAGTGGTCTACCTACCTCGTACAAGAACCATTGACAAAAATCCATTTCTCGTCCCCAAAGTCTCCAACAGGCATTATACTTTCACAAATTCTCTTGTTGCCTCTTAATAGCCATGACATTCCAGCCATAGTCCCACACATAGCCGCACAACACATCATGAACATTGCTCCAGGCATCGTCAAGAATGCCGGTATGACCATAAACATTGCCCAACACTCCATGATACATAAAATACACTGAATGCCCATTTCATACATATCCCTCCCCGAGCTCTTAGGAATTGTCTGAGCTACATTAAAAGTGAAAGAACCCATCATCTGGGGTATGCAGTACAAATTGTGAGAAAGGATTTGCATCGAATTCCAGAGGAGTTCCATTGTCGAAAGACGATATTGAGCGGGTGATGTCCCGCATGTAGGATCGATGATCGAGGGAATAACTGTGACTGTCGTTGAAGAAGATGTCGATATCTGCACTGGTGCAACAGGTGGTGACTGGACCACCATCATGTCTCCAATGGAGTTTACAGAACTGCTATTGCGTGATAACCAGGGCATAATGACTTGCACATTCACGACAAATAAACCACAAGTAGAATTTAAAGTGATGGAAATAAAAGATTCGTATTGTCGTAAGAACCAACTGTCGGCTTTGAAACTAAATCCTATACTTATAGAATACGAGGGGGGAGATATTAACATTCCTCAACGGTCAACGGGAATGTAAATATACAAATGCGGAGTAGTTTCCAAGGTAGTAGCTCATTGCCAAAGCCAGAGGGCAAAATGAAATGCCATTCTTGCATGGGGATCATAATATCAAACAGAAAGAACCGAAATTGACTAACTGGCTCTCGAGCTCCCTTGCTTACTTCCTGTGCTTGTGACAGCTTTTGAATTCCCACTCCACGCCGTTATCGACCTTGATGCTATCACCCATAGATATCTCCTTCTCGAAGACCTTGCTATCTAGTCCGAAATCCTCACCGATTGCCAATACTCTTTTCCACCCCTCTTCGATAATCCATTCCCACCTAACAACAGAGAAGGCGTCCCCTTTTCTCATGACCCCCTGTATCCACTCACCAACTCTAATTACCATTCCGTTTACTTCACCAGCATCTTTTGTCTTCAGCACCCAGCTCATAAAATAATCACTCTTCTCCCCTTCCATCATTCCAACCTCAAGATCCTCCCATAATTCTTCATAAGCTTCCACTTTCCCAGTGTCCGGGTTCACCATAGCACCCTTTTCTAAAACTTCCTTTGTGCCCTCCACAGGATACATGTAGCCCTCATCACGATCATTCGGTCCAGGATTTCGTATTTTATTATCTATTTCATGAACCCACTGTGTATGTGCCGGTTTAATCAAGATACTTTTATCACCATCTTTGAATTTTGCGGGAGTGCTGATTGCAGTGCCCGCGAAACCCCACTCCTGCCTCAGTATTGCTCGAGGGTCAGTAGTACTGTTTGGGAGTGGATGAGATGGGTCAAGGATTCGTACATCTACATAGTGTTTATCGGCAGATGTTAGGACAAGAGTGCTAAATATGTGTTAGCATGTTAGGGCTGTTGGTAACAGCTCAAGATATGTACTTGGTGTTTTCCTCTGCTGCCCTCTCCTGCAATGATTGTTAGCGCATTCGAGGCAGGGTTGTAGAAATGTTATAAGTACTTGCTCCCCATTTGATATATTTCCTGATTGATACAAAGGGTTCCGCCATGTTGACTTCTAGTGTCTCAAACGACTGAGGAGAGATGGACAACGATGTATGAATAGTGGGGGATTAAAGAACGTCTTATCATGATTCGGGAAGCTCCACCTTCCAAATCAGTAGTGCGACAAGCCATAAGCTATACCCGAAAGTTTCAATTTGGTGTCGTAAATAAGAAATGTCATCATTTAGGTATCAATAACTACAAGAGAAGAGAGGCGTAAACTTAATTCCTACCCAGGGACTATTCCCATATGCATAACCAAAAGTCATTGATCAACCCAGATCATAAGCATAGATACCAAAGCCTAACCCAAACCAAAGCGTATTGCTTAAAACCCGCTGCATAAACGCCATTCCATATCTCATCTTAATTCTTTTTGCTGTTCTCTCTAAGGGAGGCACCTGATGCACGATACCAAACGTCACCACTCCATGCCATCATGCGTTCTATAGCTTGCGTTGGAGTGAGGGCGGGCCTAACATCAAGATAGAATATGGGTTCTCCAGTAGGCTCTTCGCCGCCCGAGTAATAATCGATGATGTATCTAACTTCCTTCTTCTGGCCATTATATTCTCTTTGGACAAACCAATCGTGTCGATCGAATGGGGGCTCAGTACTATGACCGTGGTTAGTTGAGTTGAGCCATTGACAAAAATCGCGAAGTACATACCCATATTTTTCCGGAAAAGCCCAACCCATGGCTTGAATCACCGCAGCCTTTGGTGTCATCTCCTTTGGTCTGCCTATGAATCGAACTAATTTGGGCTGGGGTACTTCATCTTCAGTTGCACCAATATCTACTCCTGCTTTAGAGCCCTCTTCTCCTCTCTTACAATTCTCCCAACCCTTCAACAATCCTTTACCAAATCTTCGTTCCCATTCTACAATTTCAGCCCAAGCACCCTCATTCAAGAAATTGTGAACTGATACCATACTCTCAACAGCAGTCGCATCTGTATCAGTATAGCCTTTGCGCAAAAGGGCATTGTACATTTGTTGTGGCGAAGGATACTCCCAGTTACCATCCCCAGTGCCTTTAGGTATCGTAGATGGCTCCCTTTCGGTTGGCAATGCAATAGTCTGATCTTTCGCTCTCTCTTGAGACAAGTCTGGGAACATGTAGTTTAAAGGGTTGTATTTGGAATATTTAGATGTCGCTTTAGATTCTTGAGAGACATTGTCGGGAGTATATGGGCGGGCGGACTCGGGTGATGATGTTGGAGGTTTTGCCACAGGCTTCAGAGCATCTGCGCTGGGTTTGTGCATAGGACAAGATGGCTAGCGAGCGGAAAATCAGAATCACAAAATGACTGAGTAAAAGAACAGAGATTAATCTACTCACAGGCGGAGTGGCATTGTTATCCTTGGGCAGAGCGTGAGGGGGATTTTTCATACCCGAACCCACAGCAGTGGCAGGAGAATCATCCCAGAACCATCCCATATTGTTTATGAGAATTAGGATAAACTAATTGATGTACTTTTAGGTATAAATATGGACGATATAAATTAGGAAAAATTGATTTCTTATTGTAAAATACTGAAGAATTGTAGGACAGTATTTTTATTGGAATTAGCTTCACTGTGATTCGAAGAAAAAGAGAAGAAGAGGAGGAAGGGAAGATGAGATTCGGTATAATTAAGTTCGGCCGCTCAAAGAATTTTTCTACCCAAACCGGCGGTTGACTGAAATTATATGGGTCCCTTGAGTAAAGAGTACTATGTAAGATTACAATTTATCATATGGAACAAATGCGCGGAGAATGAAAGGAATTAAGTTGTTGTATAAAAATTATACCTAGGTAGGTATATATATATATATATATCTTCAAATTCCATTTCTTGTTTAAATGATTATACTTTTGCAGTTCTCATGACCGGTTTCATCATATGAGCTTAAATTACAATTTTTGGTGCTGTTAAAATGAAGAAATATCATAATTGATTCCTGACGTCACCGCATCAATACTTCACTGGCGCATCTACCGGTACTCTGTAATGCTTCCGTGAAGGGGGTAACAATTTTTGGGTTGCACTTTCACCAGATCCGTTAACTAGAAAACATCTATGGAGCCTCGATAGTAGTCGCATACGAGAACAAACCAATCTTCACACGAAGGAAGATAAGGATGTTTTTGGCCACAGGTCGGACATGTCTTCGTCAGACCCTTCCCAGATTACGATGCTCGATCCAATGTCGAAATATTCAACTAGCAACAAGACAATCATATAGATATGGAAGTAGAGGAGAAGGAGGGTGGAGGAAAAGAGGAAAATGGCAATTCAAATCGCCTCCGCAAAATAAAGGACTGATACTCGTCGCTGCAGCAAGCTTAAGTCCTGCTGCATTTGTTCGACTGTCAGAAAAAGATAATGGTGGAACTGAGATGACAGCAGAAGGGCGAATGCTGGAGGCATCAAGGGAAGAAATTAGCAAGAAAGTGGGCGATGATGTTCATGGGTTTCAACGAGTAAAAGATAGTGTACTCTATTTTCTAGACGCCTATCTATGGGAACCCCTATGCACAAGCATACGCTTCCTACACCTTGTGGTTATATTCGTTCCAGTTCTTGTTACTATACCCGCTGCATACTTTGGGCCTAGGGATGTAGCGCGAGATAATGAGCGGATGGGTACTCTCTGGTGGTACAGGTTCTTAGTTAAGGCCATGGAACGAGCCGGGCCTGCGTTTATTAAGGTACGACATCCATTTATTATTGTATCTTGCTATGCTGACTTTTTTAGCTTGGGCAATGGGCTGCCTCCAGATCAGATATCTTCCCTACGCAAATGTGCGAGATCATGTCACAACTCCATTCCAATGCACCCGCCCACTCGTTACATGCCACGAAAAGGATTATAAGTAGAGCATTTGATGGGCGACCATTTGAAGATATATTTGAAGAATTTCATGAACAGCCTCTTGGGGTGGGGGCTATAGCACAAGTTTACAAGACCAAACTGAAACCTGATTTGGCAACACCAGGAGATCTCGACCTTCAAGAACCTACCACAAATATACGAAGAAATGTGCGTAAAAATGTCGACACGTTTATCAAGAGTACACCACAAAGAGTCCCATCGAGTTATGTTGCTATTAAGGTTCTTCATCCAGGGGTAGAAAGAGTTGTTAGACGAGATCTACGGATCATGTGGGTATTTGCTTCCGTAATAAATTTGATTCCCACATTTGAATGGCTGTCATTTCCAGATGAAGTCGAACAGTTTGGGCAAATGATGAGGCTGCAGCTTGACCTTCGAATTGAAGCTGTAAATCTGTCAATCTTCCGAAAGAATTTCAAACCAAGGACAACAGCATGGTTTCCATTTCCGTATACTCAGTTCACCACAAGACAAGTACTGGTGGAGGAATTTGCTCAGGGTATACCGTTATCTGATTTCATGGAAAATGGTGGCGGCGTATTTCAACAAGATATTGCAGATGAAGGGCTGGATGCGTTCCTACGCATGTTGCTAATTGACAATTTTATTCATGCAGACCTTCATCCAGGTAATATTATGGTCCGCTTTTACCAATCCGAGAAGCCCAACCTACCCTTCAGTAAACATAAAGACGAAGACCCTCAGTCCCAACCAGATGTCACTGAACAAGTACTGGCAAGGCTTCAGCCCTACCGCCATAGAAAGGATCCCCAGGCTTGGCAAGCAGAACTTTCGAAAATTGATAAAGAAGGATTCAGACCCCAATTGATCTTCATTGATACAGGCTTGGTTACAGAACTAAATGCAACCAACAGAAAAAACTTTCTTGATCTTTTCAAAGCGGTGGCTGAGTTTGATGGTTATAAAGCAGGCCATTTGATGTGTCAAAGATGTCGTCAGCCTGATGCGGTCATTGATGAAGAAATATATTCTTTGAAAATGCAACATCTTGTCCTAGGAGTCAAGAGTCGCACGTTAGCATTGGGCAACATGAAGATAGGGGACATACTAAACGAGGTTCTCTCCATGGTCCGAGCACATCATGTCAGGATGGAGGGGGATTTTGTTAATGTAGTCATCAGCATTTTGTTACTAGAAGGTATCGGCAGAAGTCTTAACCCTGATATTGACTTGCTCTCCTCTGCACTACCTATTCTACGAGAATTGGGAGCACAGAGTGGAGGTGGGATGTTACGTCAAGGTGACTTCTCTATGCTCAAGGTATGGGCAGGTTTGGAAGCTAGAAAGTTCTTGCAGGCTTCCATTGAAGATGTATGTTGCCTCCTCTCTTTACCTCCTCTCTTTACCTCCTCTCTTTACCTCCATCTCTCTATCTGTTGTTGTATTCTTAATTGCCACTCTCGTACTACCTTCCTACTTGTCACCACTGCCTCCTATTCTTGTCAAACGTCTGTCAACAGCTCAACAACTTTCATGTTATTTGTGTCTGCCTCTGGTGGCCCACTGGTAGCAATTTGTCAATGTGCCAAGTTAGCTTGGTTGGTTTATGCCTTCTGGAACAGACTAGTTTGTTGTGCAACATCGTTTGGGTTGTGCCTGGACACCCTTGCACTAATCTTGCTCCATGGCATTGAATATCCTCTTTTTTCCTTTTCATCTTATCCACCTAAAGTTTTCATTTTGTGTTTGTTGACATTGGCTGCCGAACCCGAGCCCCTTTTCTACCAACTTCCTTATAACACACCCCTTTAACCTGGTATCCTAAAATTAGCGATATAAGTTCAAATGCTGACAATTCAATGTAGGTTGAAAGATGTGTCAAGTATGACTTGTTATCACCAAACGTATAGAAGGCAGAGTGGTAATAGTTATTTGGATTGGGTATTATTGCTAAACTCTGAGAAAGATTCCACTTATGAAGCCTGATGTGTTTTGTATTATATTGTAAATAAAGATTAAAACGGCAGACGTTGGTTGTATTGGACATCCCACTTGTAATATTTGAATAAGACTTATGTCCTACAGTCCTGCAGTTCAAGTTGACTTGGAACAGCTTCGTCAAACAGCCTCACTATTGCGGTTTGAAAGTCAAATGAGTGTAAAGTTCTTGAAAAAGTAACAAAGAGTGGAACGGCGACAATGAGAAAGAAAGACATTTCTTAAAGTTTTTGAGAAGTAGGTATTCTATTTAGAGAAAGAATAGTATAGGCCTTGGGATAAAAAGTTCAGGAGAAGTATTAGTGGTAGCAACCGGCAATACCCGAAGTCGATCTAACAACGCGTCCTCCAGGTTGACTAGTTCAGTTAATATCAGCAAAAACAGCGAGATCCATATTCTCACATGCCCTACTTGCTGTTACTTTGTTCTCATGCTGCCATTGTGATAGATTCAAGCTCACGAACAGAACTCCCAAAATTCACTTCCCTTCCATCCCATCTGATCATAACAGTACTCACTTGAAGTTATTCACCGCCCACAAACTCGTCTAAAAGAATCTTTCATATTCTTTTTGTATTTGGAATAGACCCACCTCTGTTGCTTGCCATGTTCTGGCCTCGGACAACATAGAGCCCCAGATTTCTATCTTTGATCATCTTCAAAAACACTACCACCAATGCCCCGAGACAACAAATGTCTGCTGGTTTCCCCCAACTTCTATCCCCCTTCTTCAATGAACGTTTTAAAAGCATTTAATTCAATTGCTAAAGTGGTCCTTTTTGGCCTTATCTTTTGCTTTTTCTAGAAAAGAAACCTAGCACGTCGCAATTGTTTCTCCTCCTGTTCACTCTATAAAGCGCAACTGAATCTGAATCACATCCACACGAATCTCACCAGTGCCTATTGATTTACACTTTGCCTGTTAAAGGAGCTCTATCTACAAGAAAAAACACACAAATAATAAAAAATGGACCGAAATAACAAAGGCGACCGAGATCGGACACCACAACAGACAGCTGGTAGACCGAAAGCTGGAAACTCAGATCTGAAATACAACTCACCTAGTGATTTGAATCACTTGCCATCGACTCCTCTACAATCCTCCAATGCGCACCCTCAGAACCTTGAAGCAAGTGTTGGATCCTCTTCGCACACTGTAAAAGTAAGTCATCACTTTACAATATCTACCATAAAACTTGAAAGTTGAGTCTGCTAATACCTCCCAAGTCGAACAGCAGATCTACGATTATGGCTCGAGGAGCATTTTCTAAAGGATTGAATGTATTCAAGGAAAAGGAGTTGACGCAGGGCAACCAAAGCTTGTCAAATTCAGACTTATTTGAGTACCTCATCCCACCTAAGGACAAAGATGGACAAGAATGCCCGACAAAAAGCTCCCCAATGGTGAAGAACTCACCAATCCATACCAATAGCCAAGGTACCGCTGTGTTTTCACCACGGACCTATGCTATCACTCGAAACCAGTTGCCTGACAGTCATTCACGTGGGCTTAGCACATATACCAACGATATGGACTCATTTGGCATGGAAAGCACGCATGAAGATGGGTTCCATACCGCGAAAGAGAATCAATCTCCGCCGCATCGCCGCGAAGGTACTCCTCCCAACAGATTAACCGCATCCAGAGACTATAATCAGTCACCATCATATTCGGACCGCGGCGGTACTATGGCGGCTGGCTCTTCTACAGCCCAGAAATCATATGGTCATGATCAGAATCCAACTTTAATTGCCAAAGGTCCTCAAGATAATGCTGTTCCAATATTTGGGGGACCGAGTACAATATCCTTTACAAATACAATACCGTACAGTGGCAAAGTTGTTCCAGAGAGCAACTTGGATCAGCTAGGTGCTCTCACTAGTAGCAAAGATACCAGTTCAAAGAAAGGAAAAGCCAAGAAGTTTAAAAGAAGCAAATTTTCCCCTAATTCGACGGCGGTTTCAGCGGTCTCTGAGGATGAACTTTACTCGGGCTTAAGCGACATGCATATGGGTCTCTTTCTTTCTACTTATAATGGGAAACGAGCCTCGCCCTCTCCTCCTAAAGTCGCTAAAACAACTAGTTTCCCGACCGAGCTACCACCGCGACCAGCTCCGAGACCCCCCCTTCCAATCAGAGTGACAGCTGAGGCAAGAGCTCAGTTTGCCGCAAGAAAGCAGGACGAAAGATTGGCTTTGGAGCGACGATTAGCAGAGCCGCATCTGGTGCGACGCTCTCTACCCAGTAACAACAGATGGGGAGTTGGATTTTTCAACAACCTCACGTCTAATTGTTGGGTTGCAATTGGAGTTACGCAATTCGGGTTCTTGTCGACATCAGTTTGCGTTGGAGTGATAACTGCCATCAAGAACACGAACAATCATCCAAGAGCTTTCAGCATCAGTGTTCCAGTTATCTGGTGGCTTGTTCTTAGTATTCTCGTTTTATGCGTTGGAACTTCAACATGTGTCGTTCTGCTGGTTCGTGGAGTTGCTCACAATCCTCAAGTCGGTTTCAGACCACGTGTCGGCAGTCGAGAAGTTATAGATGGAAATCTTGGAGTTCGTGGCGATCTAGAAAGTGGTATTCCTGGTCCACGATCTTTCGAAATGGTCCCGGTTACTCATGCCCCTCGGCAGGAGGCATTTTCCTCATTCGATACACCACAGACCGTACAAAACTCATATACTGAGGTTCTGAGACCTAATATGGAGATGTTTCGCCGAGCTTCAAACATCAACCATGGCTTTGAGCAAGTTCCGGTGTACGGAGGTAGTGATGGACCAGATTACCAGCCTCCCAGAATGATCAATCCAGATGCTGTAAATTACGACGGCGCTGCAGCAGTTGCAGAGACACCCTTAATGCCTCTGCCGCAGGCTGTTTTGAGTCCGGCCATCTCTCGCCAAGCCGACTATTTCTCCGTAAAGCATCATACTCCCAGCAAAGCAAGTGGATCTCACTTCGTCAACAACTCTACGCCAGATGCGCCTTCCACCCCAACTGAAATGCCAGCAGGGACATCAATTAGAAGTAGGGAAAGTCTAATAGCAGCTGCAACCCATCGAGATCTAGCAATGAAAAGCCTCATGGGAGAGAGCCCACCTCCAGAAGTAAGTTCAAATTATTTCAATCAAATATAGTCTTTCCAAATGATCAAAACTCTGGACAATCTTGTTATACTCTTCGGGTACCAGTACTAACTTCTATCTCTAGCAGAGCTCGCTCGACATCACGGACATCTGGAACAGAGATCGAGGCCCGATTGAATCTGCAGAATTCTCTCAAACATCTATTTACTCACGTATGCAATATGCATATCCAATGCGCCATGCACCGACAGATCTACACTATCAAGCTGCCACCACCTTCGTACCTATGGAACTTATACCATCCAATGACAGCTCAATGATTGACCTGGACATGGCAATTCCACCACCACTCAAGCGCGTCGAAACCGAAGGTCCTTTGGAGAACTTGGAAAAGAGTCTCAGCCACCAGAGTGCACAAATCGCCTTAGGACAGCAGCTTCCTCCTCCCCTCGATCTCGGTGAAAACCCCTCGAATAAAAGCCAAAAGCGCATCGTGGGCGACAGATACAAACAGTGTGGATCACTAGATGTGAATTTCAAATTCGGTTTCGCTACAGCCAGCAGCAGTGACAACAATGACCACCATAAACGACCAGAAGCCATTGGCTATAGAGATGTAGCACAGGCTACTATCGGTGGTCAGGCTTACAGAGTGGATGCCGATGAAACCTCAGCACTGGATAATGTCGATATGGCCGATACGACGTTTGCATCTCGAAACCCCTATCGCGATAGCATGAATGACGGCGACAATAATCAGGGCATTATGGAAACATTACCTGCCACGTACTACACTGGTAGCGGAAAGGGCAAAGGTCGCGCCTACGATTAAAACTCTTCGATCATTCTTCTTCTTGAGGTTGATGATCGGCGGGCATCATCCAGACTACAATTTCAAGTTCACAACATATCCCAACCTACTTCCGTCTCTCCTTGGGGAAAGAAGTACCGGTTAAAAAGTTACGCTTGCTTTCATTTGTTTTATTTCGTTTTACTACCACCCATCACGTTTGAGCTCCGAGCTTTTCATCTTCATATTTCATCTGAACCCTTTGGAAAGGTCTGGATGAAATGCAGAAAATGATTTTACTTTGGACTATAGGCGGCCATTGTTTGAATACCCAATACCCTGTACGATTACAACATACCATTTGCGATTTTTTCTTATATCTGGGGTTTATGGATAAAGCTCTCTGTTTCTTTGTTCTCTCTTTTCCAAAATCACAACGAAGATATGGGAGCGGTTTTCTAGGTTCACCGGATCTATTACTCACTCTTACGACTCGTCACATAATAATAATGTACACAATGTGACACCGCACATACTTACGATACGCACGATCTTTTTCACAATTTGTTACCACGAAATACTGGACTCGGAACACGATTACTAGATCGATTAGGGGCCCGGAAACACTCATTTTGGGACTATCCTGATCTTGGATCCTCTCGAGGTCGCCATCCCGCGCGTACTATACGTTGCGGTTTCCACAGCTCCACTTGGTTGAGAGAGACAATATTACCTCGCGTGATTCAAGGTACAGCGGCGATTATAATTTTTTTTCTTTTAAAAAACAACATAACCCTGATCTTTGTGCTCTGGACAAACGATTCTGTTCATTTCGATGCATTGCCGTCTCCACGATTTGAAACGATTTGATCCTGCAATTCTCGATAGACACGATGATACAGCGACTCTTTTACCCACTCCAAAAGCTAGACTTTGTTTTCAGCTTGTACAACGGTCCTTACTGATTGGAAATGGTGCATTGATTCATTGCACCGCCTTAAAAGGAGACGATATCTGAAAGGAAGGAAGAAAGGAAGGAAGAAAACGGAAATCAACTCATAATTTGGCTGCAGTTCATTGGTAGCACCATGAGTTTCTCTCTTAATTTTGAGGTTTAGTTATGCGTTTATGCAGGAGCTGGCGAGTTAGTGAAATTGAAGAAAAGATAAAATGGAAGCTGGAGGTTCGAAAGAAGGTTAAGCGTCTCTAACAAGGATGGTTAGCTATTATGAGGATTTCTTCTCGTGGTTGCCGGTTTGACATTAGTTGGGCTGAGATAATCGAAATCGTCTTTGGGCTTCCGCCATTCTGCAGTGCTGTCTGTCCTATGTTTTTGAGAGTCCATGTGATGATATTGATATTTTTGACTGTGAAATCATGTGAATGAACGACAATGGTGATATTTCTGATGTGGTATGATACGAAGGAGTTATCTGGAAACTGACAAGACAAGAGATTGAAAGAGCAACAGTTCATTACGCAGGTATTTGAAAAAAGAGATTCATCCATCACTAGTTACAGGGTAATGAAACCTAAACACGACTCCTCTTCTTGTTTTCTCTATGCCTTTGCTCTTTCGCAACAGTCTTTCTCCGTTTCTTCCACCCTCTCGTATTCTCTCCTCTGTGCTCATAAAACCATTTCTGAAAATCGCTTTCAGGCGCTTCCTCTGATTCCTTTTCCTTGAATATAATTTTTCCACCCATAGACTCTTTTGGTGTTGGAGAATTCCCTTCGTCATTATCATCATACTCGTTACCTCCAGGCCATACAAATCTCTTGTTGGCGTGAGCGGTATCAGGTGTCGGTGCTGCGCTTCGCAAGCCTCGATATTCGATATCGCGTTGGGTGAAGGGTGTCAAAGGAATTTGATTGGGTTCCTCGCCAATATCGGAGTCTTCGTCATCAGCGCCAAAGAAACTAAAGGAGTTTGATTTGATTTCGGGTTTGGACTCATCGGAATTTGAGTCAGGATTAGGGTTGGAACGTTTGTAAAGAGCTTCGAGGGGATGTACCTCTGTGGGGTTGGAGGTTGAAAGGACAATGGGGGAGGGTATCGTAATGCTTAGGCCAGAGGATGACTGAGATCTGGCTGTTTTTGATTCCGGGGTCATGATCGAGGTTGGCGGTGGCATTGTTGATGGTGTGGATGTGAAGGGGTTCTCAGGAGAGGCTACAATAGATGATGCATCTTCATCTTCTGAGTCCCCATCAGAGGAATTTGATGACCCAGAATCTGACGATGTGTCAGAGCCTGATGATGATGCATCTTCATCTTCCAATTCAGCTTCATCTTTGGAGACTTTTGGCTTGCTCGAATCGATATGTGGTACTTCCTCCTCCGACAAGCTCTCTCTATCTGAAAGGTTCTCTGACTCCATTGGAACCTCGAGGGCTTCTTCGACCGCTTCTGCCATCATACCATCTTCAGTTTTCAGTTGTGGCTTGATATACTCATCCTCATCGGCAGAACTTTCCGAGTCTGATGAGCTGCTGCTCTCTACTTCTGCTGCCTGCATCACTTTCTTCAAAGCTCGACCTTCAAAATCAGATTGATCAGATGAAGAATCTTCTTCTGAGGACTTGTCTTTGTCCGAAACACTGCCGCTATTCTTGTCCATTGCTTTTTCCAGAGCGAGCTTCTCAACCTTGGGTGGTTCCTGGTTCTTCCGTACCCTTTTTACCACTTCTTCTACCACATTACCGTCTTCATCCACCCAACCCTTTCCATCCACAAACTCCACTGCAGGCTTCACCGTCGTACCTCCAGTATTACTTCTTAAGAAGGTAGCATATTTCGTGCTTTTAGCAAACTCATGCACAACAGTACCTCTACCCTTCTTACTCCTCCTACTCGATTTTTCTCCACTCGTAGCCCTGGTATGCGCAGCAACGTTTGGGGGCAAGATTGTCTTGAACAAACACTCCTCATTTGTAGTATATTTCGACTTAACAACATTCTTCAATTCCTTTGATTCCCTCTTGGCCTTGCTTATATCCGCGGCACTTGTAGTCCAGCCTCTCTTAACTTTCCTATCTCCAATTACTACAGCAGGTATGGTTTCTTCTCCTCGTTTGCGCTTTTTACTCGGATCCTTCCTTTCTCTTTGTCGCTTCGGCGCTGTTTCTGGCTCGTCTACTGGGTTTAGATCTTTCGCTGGCCGAGCTGTTTCAATACGGATTTTCGAACCTTTCAATATAGAGCCATGGAGCTTCTTTTTTAGTTTCTCGGCATCCATGATAGGAAGGTCAACGAAGCCGTAGGGTTTGTCCTGGAAGGTTTCGAGAGTGTGGTAGGAAATGTTCTTCGCATTAGGGAGAATTGACGGAGGTATTATGGTAGTGAGGAGGTTGGGGTTGAGTGGGGTTATGTGTAACCTTGTGTATTCTGAAGTTGAGGACATATTTAAGGTAATACTACAAGAATTACTGGCAATGAATATATGTGTGATTTATCTTCATATATTGGCTACAGAAAAAATTAAGGAGCTTGGGAGAAATTCAATGATAGCCAGAAGACGCTAAGATAAGAGAGCAGAAGGTGGTGGAGCCTCAAATCAATTCTTCTTTCCCTTGCGGGCCATGGTGTGGACGGTCTGTGCAGAATTGATCCACCAATAATCATTAAAATATATATTCTAATAATTTTTCATGCTACAACAATAATATGGGGGTCTGGTTTAGGGGTATAACATTCCTTTCGCACTTTGTGTTTCACAATAGTAGACTAGGAAAGGTCTTGGGTTCGATTCCCAAGTCCTCCACATGTTTTGCTGTTTTGCTTCTTATTTTGCCATTTTTACCATGTTTGTTGCATTCATAACAACAAACTGAAGTATTGATGTGCTTTGTTCTTTTTTTTTCTTTTGCATTGAATTTCGATTGGATATCACATATGCCGAAGCTGTACCGATGGTTCTTAACCTCTGCAATTGCACGTGAATGACTACAAAACAAGCTATGATGGAATGAATGTTGAAGGATAGAGTAGTATCACCCATAACTTGATAACAGGAAAATGTAATTCGAATTTTGGGATAGACGTCATCAATGGTGTAGACATTGATAACAAGATAAACAGTGATGTTCCTATCAGTACATACCAACATCAACGCAATCATTGTTATTGATATATGTTTTGTAACTGATGTAAACAGTTGCTATGTTGGAAAGTCTCACATTTACACCATTATATATGTCGCATGTAGATTAGATAGTTGGTAATCATTAAATTTTCATAAATCATAAAACTGCTAGCTATGTGTAGGCATTGAGACATCAGCAGACTTAGAAATTGCATCTTCGCTCCTCCATAAACTGGTCACTGTCTTTTGCTGCGTGTAGAATTGTAGTCCTGGCTTGCCATAAAACGTGTTTGCACCACCCCCAGCAACACTCTTCTTATTTCCGGTGAAGGAGAAAAATGGAAGAGGGACAGGGATTGGTACGTTTATTCCCTGCTGTCCTGCCTCGATGTTCTTCTGGAACGCCGTTGCTGTGGCTCCAGATCGTGTGAAGATAGCTGCACCATTGCCGTACTCATTGGCGTTGATGAGATTGATGGCTTCGTCAAGAGTGTCCACATTCAAACATACTAAAACTGGGCCGAATATTTCTTCCGTATAGCATTTCATGTGAGGTTTGACGTTGGTGATGATGGTAGGACCAACCCAGTTTCCATTGGGATACTTTTCCGGTTTATAACCTCTACCATCCAACAAAATCGTTGCACCTTCCTCTTCTGCACTTGCAATCAAATCTTCAATTCTTTGCTTGCTCTGTGGAGAGATGACCGGACCGAGATCCGCCCCCTTTTCAAATCCTCCGTTCACGTTTAATGATTTAGCACTTTCGGCTAGTTCAGACAGCCATTCCTTGGTTTCTCCGACCATTACCAAGGTGCTCAGAGCCATGCATCTTTGGCCAGCTGCACCAAAAGCTGCTCCAACAATTGAATTAAGGGCATGTTGCTTGTTCGCGTCTGGTAAAACCGCACAGTGGTTCTTGGCGCCCAAATTTGCTTGCACGCGCTTGCCATTAGCAGAACCTCGGGTGAAAATATATTCTCCAGCGCGGTTGCTTCCAACAAAACTGATGGCTTTAATGGCTGGTTCATCGATGATGAAGTCAACCGTTTTCGAAGCACCGTGAACAATATTGAGTACTCCGTCGGGAAATCCAGCCTTTTGAGCGAGTTCGGCAAGAATCATTGCCGCACCAGGATCTCTCTCGGAGGGCTTGACAATAAGACAATTTCCAGTTGCACATGCAATTGGAATAGACCATAGTGGAATCATTGCAGGAAAGTCTACTGGGCGTTAGTGGGATCCAAACTTCCAAATTACGAAACTTACTAAATGGGCAGATGGCGGCGACAACTCCTAATGGCTCCCTGTAACTTCTGGTCTCCATATCTTTTGCTACCTCTATGACCTCACCCATCATTTGTTGGGGAATAGCACACGCAGTCTCAGCGACTTGCAATCCACGAAGAACGTCTCCTTTTGCATCTGCCCGCACGTTAGTTCTGGAATGTAAAGCCATACCACTGCAGACATACCAGCAAAAGTTTTGCCCTGCTCTAATGTGATACTAGCAGCCAATCTATCCCAGTTTTCCCGTACTAATTGCGTGAATTTAAACATAATTTGTTGTCTTGCCATTATGCTGGTATTTTTCCATCCGGGAAATGCTTTCACCGCACTGTCAACCGCAGCTTTGAGCTCAGCATCTGTGCTTTGTGGTACTCTTGTTACGAGATTGTTCGTTGCTGGGTCGTGTAGATCGATAAATTGTGTAGATTCAGATTTGAGGAATTTGTTGTCGACGAAGTAAGGAGTATCCTGCACGTCTTGGATTTTCTCGTGAGTTGTAGGATAATTGTCGGCATCGAATGCTAAAGCTGCAGCAGGTCTGAGATGTTGAGCTGTAGCATGGAGTCTGCGGGTAGCAATTTTGGAGGTCTCCGAGGAGGATGGCATACTGAATGCTACTCTAGGTCGTATTGCAGATGGTGTATGTCGAGCTGTGGCAGTAGAAATGCCTTTGGTTAAAGTTCGACGCATTTTTGCTCACAAGTTTCGTTTAGAAAATATCCGAAGAGAACTTGATTGTATCCCTTCAAAGTATCTTGAATCGTCACATCAAAAACAGTCCCAACTACTTGTATTATTAGGATGTGTTGAGAGGGGTTGTGAGCTGAGTCTCCGAGCTCTTAGTAGCGGCTTAAGTTAGCCGAATGCGGAGAAATTGGCTGTACTTTCCTATCTGGCAATCCAAGGTTATCAAAGTGGTCTGTCCGTAACTATCAAAGATTTGAAGGTAATAGTGATTGATCGCCATGGACGGGAGATATGAAGGGTTTCGAGATATAAGAGATACGAGACAGACGCGGCGTTCTCAATATTTGTATACTACAGTACTATGAAAGTTCTTTGTTCAGAATATCGATCACCTTGTGACCCTGAGAGCCAGACAACAAAATTATATTTTCTATAAAAAAGAAAGGAAAATCATTTTCAAATCGTAGGCATCGTTATCTTGATCTCTAAGTTAAAGTTTACCATAATCAATATAAATTCGAAGTTTATTGTATATTGAAGCATCAATGAAGTCGAATTATAAGATACTAGATATTGTTATCGAATTATGTAAAATAACATCTATTAGTTGGTGGTAGTTTCTGGCATTTTCTCGGGGCCGCGAGATCACTCCCTTGGTAAAGGGACTTGCCCTGTGACGTGCCGTGCCGGGCTCAAGGAAAAAAACAAGGCCAAAATTGAGTACATCTTGAATACGCTATTTTGGTGGTGTGCACAGTACTTGCTCAATTTCGGCCTGTTATTTCGCTGTTGAAGAGCATAGAAACCCGAGCAACCTAGATACCGGTCTCGGTATTACCCCTGATAGAACTGAACAAAGCTTCCATTAGCCAGGCCGATAGCTTCATCTGAGTTACTATGTTGACCTCTCATCATGTCAGAAATATTGTCCCATCCATTTGTTATCATAATATCTATATTGATATCGATATGTATGTTTCACATTAAGGTCTACACTATTACTTCAATCTCACGTACTCTACAAAGGTATGCATCCAAAGCTTGCGATGGCAGTTTGGCAGGCAGTGTCGGGTTAAATCTTCGATGCAGAATACATTCTATCAATCTCATTCCAATATCTACACACAAATCTTCACTCGGGACAACAAACTGCCCGTATGTGTCTTGTCATGGCCAACAAAGAAGCGAGGCCCGGATACCAAGCTTTTTTCCGAGATGTGACATAACAGAGGCTCGAAAAAGGCTTGTAGATTGTTGGAGAGTCGTTCTGTCTCCGCTTCCACCAACGTGGTAGGAAAGCCAAACACTCGCATTCAGGCCAGTATCAAGCTTTTAGTATTGTAAGAAGTAGTAATCACTGACTCGAGACTGGATATCAATTGGCTACCGCGTATAGAATATACGGGCTAATCGAGAAATAGTGGTTCCACCACACATCCGCAACGCGAGATCTACGAAATCCTTGTCGGAACACCATCTGAAGAAGTCTGCGATACGTTGTGGTATCGAGGACCAGAACTTCGTCTTGAGTCCTTTGAATCCTTTGAATCAATAATAACAATACGATTGCAAGTGGTTTTTTACTCACTTCGAGGTGGCAGTTGAAAAAAACATTAGCTATAGGAATGGTCTTATCTTTCTCCTTCTAAAATATGATTGATTAGATTACAACCGCACAGCCATTAAAGCCTCTTTTCACAAGTGACAAGTACATAACAAGTAACAAACCTATTTGCGCCCGGATCTAAATTACATGAAATTTACCACGGCATTTGAAATTTGCGACGAAGCAGATGCACTAAGTACTACTATTAGACTTCACTCACTTCCATGTGAACGGAAAAAGCCGCATACTAAAAAGATACCTTCTTTTCAAAATTATATATCAAATTAGGTAGGTTATCAAGATTTTAAATTCAAATTTGAATACGAGTATAATAAGAAATAATCTATCTCCACATGAACGAAAAAAACCGCACACCAACAAGATACCTTCTTTTCAAAATTAAATATCAAATCAGTATATCAATTTTTTAAATTCAAATCTGGATATAATAAATGAGAATCTACTTAGTTTGATATATATTTAATTTTCATCTACTTTGTATTTCAGTTGAGTGTTGTTAATATCTTTTTTAATTTTTGGGTCTTTCGGTGTGTGGTTTTTTTTGTTCATGTAGAGTCTATTTAATTTAATATAGATCTGTTACGGGAGCTGCCTCTAGGGTCACGTGGAAGTGTCTAGAGATCTCTCGA
>JBBMOJ010000035.1:0-146640 GCA_038090695.1 Sclerotinia spermophila
CAAACACGAAACAACACAAAAAAAACACCAAACCACACCCACACAAACACACCACACAACCCCAACCCCTAAAAACTTTATATATTTTTTTGTTGGGGGGGGCCCCCCCCCCCCCCCTCCCCCCCCCTCCCCCCCGTTCTCTCCATCTGTTTTTTTTTAAATTTACCACCCTCCCTCTCCCACCCTCTCTCTTACACACGCAACGAAACTCTCTTCCCCCCCCCCCCCCCCCCAAAAAACACAATACAACACAACGAACAGGACAAATATCCCAGCTCCGCAAAATCACTCTACCCGCAAAGCATAATTATCCAAGATTCTCAGAAGAAGAATAGTAAATCCTCAATACTTTCCACACCTCCTGCTTCTATAATACCGCTGTTAGAATACAGAGAAGAGATGATTCACACACACTCACACTCACGCATTCAATCCAATTTCAATCTTCAAAAGTATCTCTTTCTTCTTCATATGTATATATATATATATTTATATTTATTATTCGCTATCAGCCGCTACATCACCGCGCCGACTCGCTACTAATAATTTATCTAGCTACGCTTTCACCCACACACACTCACTTCCATCCATACACACATCATCTCATCTCATCTCATAAAAACCCATCCAGTCCAATTCCAACCAATCTAACCCTCATCAAAACCATCCAGTCCCATCCAATCTAACCCTCATCAAAGCCATCCAAATAACCCATTCCCAACCCAACAAAAATCCCTAGCTCACAAACAAGCCAGCACATTTACATAACTTGTTTATCCTGGTATCATGCCTGAGTAGAAAGTGTTCCGGAAGTAAAAACTTCCTATGCCGAAAGAAATCCCCAAAAACTCCTTGTATCATATTTTTGCCCATCCCAATCCCATATTCCCATTCCTGATCATCCAGCCTATGGTATAATGTTTCCCTTTCATCCTCTCGACCCCCCATCAAATCAAATCAAATAATTACTTCCACTCAATCCATCCTAATTGCTATCAACTATCCACAAGAAATCCAAGCCCAATCCACTTAATAAAAATAATCATTCCCAGACTTTCGAGCCATGTAAACACATCGTGAGCCCGCTTCATCATGGTATATACTGAAAAGAAATTTGTAAAAGAAAACCACCACACAACCTTTAAAGGAAAAATGTTTATATACTTGAAGAGAACAAAAAAAGTCAGGTAACTTTTGCATCACCATCTCATGACCGAAGCCGAAATACCCGAAAGCATTGAAAGAAACGGATAAAGTGTGTGACCTGAAATCATCCAAAAAATGACACCACCACGGCCTATAAATTGACCATCGGGAAGAAAACGCCAAAACCAAATAAAGTTATAAATGCATTCAAAATATGTTGTCCCACTTTTCATCCTTTTCATTCAATGACAAAAGGTTTGGAGTGAAAGATTTGCCAAAAGAATCGAAATACGGGGAAATGTGGAGAAGCCCTTGATGCAGTGTTCGAAAAATGTAATATGACCCGGATGTGCTCAATGGACATAGCAGTGCGGGGAAATGAGATTGATGACCCAGAGGCAAAAGCTATGGTTCTGTACAACTCAAGTTTGTCCTGCACATCTCATGATTGGTGAGATATTAAGCGCCACCCATCATTACATGTTTCTTGATGCTGCTTGAGCCAATATATCTAAATTGCTGGGACTCCTGTTTCTGGTAGGTAGAATGGGGAAATTTGGTTGAGCGGGCGAAGATACTGCTCCCAATGAAGTGTAAAAAGTGTCTGGGTGGGGTTGATATTGTTGATATTGTTGCTGATCTCGTAAATCGAATGGAGGAATTTCGGATGTTGAGATTCGAGGCATTTTGGGTCTTGGAGATTGCATGTCGTGGCCTGGTGGCGAGACTCTCTTTGGTCCTCTTGCAGGCGTGGTAGTTGATGACTTTGCATTCGATCTACCACCCGTGCTTGAGGCGCTGCTCGATGAAGTTCTAGGCTTGTCCTTGAAATGAGTGTCAAGATGTTGCTTCATGTTGTCCACTCGGGTAAACTTCTTCATACATCCACTAAATGTGCAGCACACCATTTTCTCGGCAGTATGGATTTTGGCATGCCGAGATGCATGACCGGAGGTGGTGAAGGTCTTATTGCAATTGTGAGTATCCTTGTATCGACATGAGTAACGTTTTCCAGCTCTACGCTCAGTAACTCCAGGGTAAGATTCTTCACGATAATATTGTTCTTCGGGAAATTGTTGCATGTTTGTTGATTGATATGGTTTTTGTGTGGATGGTAGAGGGTAAGGACGGTATTCATCCATAGAATTACGCTCATAGAAAGTGGTTTCCTTTCCATATTGCTCTGTGAAAGGATGATTTCTTCCATGAGCGCTTGGTGCAAAGGTAGGTGTAAGTGGTGATCGAGCTTCATATGAATCGTAGGAATCCGAACGTAACAGACTTGGGACTGATGTAAGACTGGCGATTGATGCATTTGAATTCGTTCGAACCATATGTGGAGAGCTTGGTGAATAGGATTTTTGAGGGAATCTTTGCGCTCCATATGAATCGTATGAAGGTCGCCTGAAAGGTGATTGTGGTAATTGTGATTGTGGTTGTGGTTGTGGTTGTGGTTGTGGTTGTGATTGAGGTTGTGGTATAGAAAATGGAGACATCTCCGTCGGTGAGGAATTTAATAAGGAAATTTCGCGACCCGAGGAATCTCTACCCTTCATACTAGGTCTTCTTGTGGTTGACGACATTGCGACTGATTTGAGGATTTGCGGATTGTATTTTAATTGCGGATTAGTAAACTATAGAAGAATTACAAAAATTCTACTGTTTATTGGAGGAGATGGAAGATTGAAACTACTTTATTGAACGTTGATATTCAAATGTGAAGTAGGCAATTCCGAGTACATATAAGGATGAGAGGTGGAAAAGGTATTGATGATGGCTATATTGAGTTGAATTGAATAATCTAGGATTCTCAACTACAAACATATAAATATGATTGATTGATTGATTGAGGAGTAAAGATATAGATAGGACTGAGTAAGTATATCTATCTATCTGCCTTGAATTTTGTTGACGATAAGGAGTCTTCAATAACTCGAGTAGAAATCAGATGAAGGCGGTAGATAGAGATATAAATAGTCGAGGTAGTGAAGATATCAGTGATATTGGAATTGTACCGTCGACAAGGTGAAAGGAAGTGAGGAAATCCCAAGTTATAATAACCTTTTCGACGGGAAGTAATTGCTGTCGTTGATAGGAAGTATATTTTCTTATATCATATTAAAAAAGAATTGAAAAAGTAATTCGGACTTTTAATCTTTCTCGATATGAAATGTTCGCACAAGAGATAAATAAGTAAATTTCTCGAATGGAGATTTCGGAATTATAAAGAGGTGAGGGGATGGTTGGTCATTGATAAGATGGGATTCTTAAGAAAGATATGGGATTTGGCTTTAGGACGGATTACACATGGATCCCCTTCCTTAGACTCAAATGTGCCTGAGCAGAGCAGGCAGTCGATGGATTATTATTATTATTATTTTATTTTATATTTTTGCTTTAGTTTCTTTTTATTTTATTTTATTTAATTTTTTTTAAAAATTGTGGATAAAATGGAAAGGGAAACTAGGATGATTTATTAAAAGATGACTAGGGATGAATTCGAATAATGAAGGGTCAAATTAAAAAGGGTTCAAGGAAGGGTTCAAAAAATGTTGGAAGTATTGGTGGGCGTGGTGGGCGTGGTGGGCGTGGTGGGGCAAGGAAATGGGAAAGTGGAAATCTCCCTAATAAGCATACAAGGGGAAAAAAAGAAAGAGAAAGAAGGGTTGTATGGAGATATCGATCGAGGTTATCCGGGTATCCAGGTATTCCAGGTACTCTAGGTAATCGAGTGGTAGATATCCTGTACAATAATGAGAGTTGTACAGAGTGGGAGTCGTGGCAGTATACTACTTTCGTACACTACAGTAGCATCGTGTGTTATGGCTTTTTTAGTCCACATATATGTCAATCTTTGCCCAAGCCAGATGATGAAGAATTATACCTTGGCTTACTTGGGGATAGTTGCAAATTAAAGCCATGAGATAGGCAGGTAAGTCGATTGGATTACCTTGGGATCTACACCCGATAGCAACTTGGATGCATCGGAAACCCTATTATGGATGTAGGTTAGCTGCAGACTACTTTACTATAGACTACTTACCACAGACTACAGACTACAGACTACAGACTACTTGGGAGCGAGTAGTCAAAATGCTAGAGTGATATGTCGTCCTTCTTGGTACAGTATCTACTTCAACCTTACCCGTCAGCCATCCATACAAACGCATCATGGTGCATCTCCGCGCTATACGAGGGTAATCAGATGCATGGGCATAGGCAAAGGCATAGGCATAGGCATAGGCATAGGCATAGGAACCGACATGATTTCCATGTTACACATTACTATCTATCATCTACCCAGTCACCCTTTGACTATCCGGGCAGACACTGACTGGCTGGACGGAAAAAGTATATGAAAGTTAAGCCGTCTAAACTCCGACCGAATAAATTTAATTTAATTACTCAACGACAACATCACTACTACTAATAAAGCTATACTGTACAGCAGTCAATCGTGCTAATCCATTTGACATATTGTTGTAACCATCGTGATTGAGCCAAAACTGCTTCCCAAAACCGCTTCCCAATTCCAACTTTTCCTATCCCCAAGCAGCTTAATACCTACCAAATGAACAATGAAATACTGTAATATCTTAACTAATTTTCTCAACCCTATGCTGAGTATTGGTCTCGTGTCCTGTCCTCATCACCATATTAACTATTAACTCCAATCTAAGATCATCAAGTCAATAGTAACAAAACTCTACTTGCTTGGAAGGAAAGTATTTTCCCAAAAACCGGGGTCATATCACCATGCTGAGATATCCATCATGTTTTCTCCCCGAGATACCCACTTCTTCCTAAACACTACGCCTACAGAGGTACAGTGTGCTACCTACACATGTTGTACATCATATTTGCTTGTTTGAAAAGTATATAAACCTACATTCGATACATTGATTCTTCTCGCTGGGTTTGGCGGAATACTTCACAATACCATGAGATTTCCCTTTCCGATACACCATTCTCTCGCCGACCCAAGAAACAATAAGGTTAAGCACTATAAAAATGATGTCATTGTGTTTCAGCTTGTGATTCCCGTTATGGCTATTTCGAGCCAAGGGATAAGATAATTTACCCCAAAGCAAAGAACTATCTATATAAAAATCTCAAAAGTATGTACTACAATGGCATAGGGAAATCCAAATCCATACTATCGGAAATTCAATCATGAGATTAACTAACGTATTCGTATCGACGACTACAATAGCAACTTAGGAAATCGCCATAACCTATTTCCCATCTAAAGCTCCCAAGCTCCCAAACTTTCCCACGACTCCCCAGACTTTGAGAGGGGAGAATCTCGAGGCTGACATGGTAGATCTGTGTATTCCATCTCAGCTAGACCCCTAGATCTACATCACCAGCGTACCGGTACGAACAATTCTTTTCTTCTTTTTCCTCCTTCCTCCTTCTCTGCTCGCCCCACTTTCTGCGCCCAATCTTTTCCCTTCTGCTCTTCATGTGATTCGATATCTCTCTTCGCCTCAATATCTCAAAGGGTCCTGGTACGGATACTGGATCCTGCGAGCCGGCACTCCTTCACTCCCTTTCCCGAATTATCTATCAGATATCACATCCATCACACTGCTCGTACCACCCTACCTACATGCTACATTCTATCCGTACCACATAAGGCTATTGGGATGCGCTCTCCTACTCCTCACTCGCGAGATATTTGCTTTTATATGGAATATGAAGGCGAAAATCCGCATTCTTTTACATACATATGCATACAGCTTTTTACAGTGGTAAGCCAATCGTCGGAGATATCTCCCTCGTCGCATTCCGTGCTACCTGTACAGAATGAATGCAACTGCGAGTGGAAATGTCGGTTTGTGGAAGGCTTTGGTTACACTTCTTTGGACTCATGGCCCGAGAATACATATAGTATGATACCGATTTTATTGAGAGATGATATCGGATCGGGTTTATTAGTCGACCCCTCTTTTTTTGGTTTTGGTTTTGGTTATGGTTCTCGGTATATCATACTAATGATTATGGTCTGAATAATCCAACTTGACTATAATAGGTTTACGTACATTGTGAGATTTTGATTATAGAAAGTCATTTCAATCTCATCTAAAAACTAATAAACCATTGACAATAACTCACCGTCGCAATAACATCGTTCCTTACTTTTACTATATCATGAATTTTGAGTATTGAGGTTCCTCAGTCACCTCCAATAAAAATCCCCGATAGGATACATAGGAGCGACGGACACATCTCCGCCTCTACCCCACGGCGAAAGATCGTAGATTTGATGCCGTTCTGCGATACACAACCCTATACCGATGATAACACAGGCTTTTTGTTGTAATTTTTTTGGTCGTCGCCATTTTGGGTAATATTCCATGATGTATGTATGGGTTGGGTGGGCGGATACTGGGAACGGAGAGATTCCTCCGCTTCATTTTGCCTTTTCTCGCTCAAGATACGATACGATACCTTCGATATTGGGATTTGATTAGCTGGTTACCCCCTTCATCCTTCTCTTCCTCGTTGGGCTTTGATGAATTCACCACCCACACATCCACCTCCTGCACATCTTACCTTACCGTACCTATACAACCACAACAGCTTGTACATAATAGAACGACAGAAAATCCCCCATCCCGGTAGAAAACCCCCGAGCGGATACTTTATTACACAGTTACCGCTAACCTAACCTAATTAACTAACTAACCGTATGACGAGACCGACCTAAAGAAAACTCAAAAAAATTAAAAAAAAATTAGATAAAAAATATTATTACCCCATATAGTATAAACTCCCCAAAAAGCATTCCGTGCGAAAATGGATGACTAACTGTCTGTCTTTTTCATCTGCCCCGTTGCTCCATCAGCCAGGAACAAGAAGCTTGGACTTTGGGGACTTGGGACATGGTCTGTCTCTGCTTGCTGCGTAAAGAGTAGATAGACAGATACATAGATAACTAAACCCGATGATGCCGAAACGCTCGCTCGCGCGCGTATGCACTGGTTGAATTATGGTATGCTGGTTTAGGGATTGTGGATTGTGGATTGTGGATTTGCTGGGCGATGGACCCTTTACTCTGTACAGTTTTTTTTTTTTTTTGAATGAAAGGGTGTGTTGTGTATGTGTGTGTATGGGTATGGGTATATGTGTGTATGATGTGTGTATGTATGTATATATGTGCTCGTATCATCGTATGTGTATGTTTGTATATGTATATATGTATATGTATATATGTATATGTATATGTATATGTATATGTATATGTATATATATGTATGTATATGTATATGTGCTAGTATTTTCTATATTCCTCACACCATTTTAGAAATAGCAATTGTATATTTGGATCTTCTCCCGACGCCATACAAAAACGGTAAGTGAGCAATGGACGAGTTAAAGTGCCATAGAAATTTTGGGTTCATCAATCAAGATGAATGAAGATCAAATTCATTTCCATCGGTACGCTGTACCGTACAGAGATGAAAAGTATTGAAGTTAAAAATCTTATATGTAAGGAATGAAATTATGTTATGTATGAAGTGATTTATTTTGGATCATCACTTCTACTCTGTATATTTTATTCTTTTTCCTTTGCCTTTGCCTTTGCCTTTGCCTTTTCCTTTTCCTTTTCCTTTTCCTTCGAGTCTGTCTCCTGCTCAAGACTCAAGAGTCAAAATCAATGTCTCTCATTTTATGAATACTCTCTGATACTCTCTCTCCATCCAAGGCCAAAGACCGGAGCATTCAAACATGGGATTCTTTAATTCCCGTAACGTCACACAGACAAAAGTCGATCGAGAAAACGGGTGTATCATCGTGGATATATGGAGAAAGGTTTTAATACACTCGCGTGCATATTGAGGGGTTTCGTTTTGAATCAAGGAGCAAGGATATGTAAAGTCGCTTCATTGATTGAGAACTTGAGAAAAGGAAGCCTTTGAGAACAAATCATTGGGTGGAGCATTACTAATCCTAGTCAAACCTTTATCCTCCTCCAAACGTGGTTGTGTGTGTGGAGAATTGGCTCTTGGAAATCTCCGTAGTCGGACTGTCTGTAGGAGGAGACAGGGTAAAAGTCGATAGATATTTAAAGTTTGAATCCTGGTAGAAGGGCGTTCTAGATGATATTCAAGCTGACAGGGCAGAACGAACGTTAAGCCTATTTTAACCCTCATCGTCGATGCAGTATGAAATCAGGGTATGCAATTCGGGGAACGGGTGGAAAAGTCATCGAGATTCAGTGGAGTCAACTCAGTCAAAATGGCCTTTACAAGAAGATCTACCTTTGATTTTCTGATCAAAAGAACATTTTACCCAAGGACCCAGGTACCTTGTTTCTAACCTTGGTGGTAACGTGGCATAGTTGGAACTCTGAAGGAAATTTCATACATAGTGGGTTTTTTCGAGGGGAACAATTATTTTATATTATATAGTAGTGGAAAGATTTTTTTCTAGAAGCTTGTCTTGGAAGGAATCGAGATCCCCTATGACGATGATCAGAGTCAAAATCGATTTCAAAGGGGAAGAGGACCCGCTTGGTGAAAATGATGTGAAAAATGATGTACTTACTTCCTGGACGGAACGGGATGTTTCAAAATACTTTTTCAATCATCGACGGTAGGAAGGTATTGTTGTTGACTTGACTTCGATGCATCGATGCTTTGATGATTTTGTTGCACGTGGTCTCATGTGTGATGAATAATGTATGACTAATATAGAATTGGAAAAATATCACCTCAGATATATTGTATGATGAGTCTGATGAGTCTGACGGATATTAGAATTGTTCTAATTGATTAACTGATCTAACGGATACGAATTTCCAACATTCATCAATCTCAACCAGTAATGATATTCATGGTCCCAGTTAGATCAGCTACAGTACTTTAACTTTAAATATCATACGGATACGATATCTAAAGTTAAAGAAAGTACTGTCTGTACTTATCGATCAAACGCATACTTGATATCAGCAACAAGGTATGTATATTTCATGCCAAAGCGTACAATTCACTCTTCTTAAACATTTACATTTCCTACCATATCCAAATCTTATTCTCTTTCTTACTCTCACACCTTATCCTCTCCAACCAACTCACCAACGCCCACAAACTTAACCGTCAACAATCACAAAGAAGCCGAGTGGCACAGCATATAGCGGCTGGTAATGCATCACGTGGGTATCCCGCAAGATCGACAGTCACCAATGCCAATTTAAAACAGATTTACAAGTATGCAACATCTATGTACACAACATTTCCCACATGCATTTCTGTCACATTTCCATCATTTCTTCCACCGTTTCCCATGTGTGACGATACTTTTCGGGAGTATCTCGGAAGGAAGTTCATGAATATATGGATGTTAAATTTGGAGTCGTATTAACTTTGATGGATGGTGTGCGTGGGTGCTAGGTGAGTGAACAGACCCTTTATGTATATTGAACCCTTAAATTGTTCAATGGGATGGGATGATATGAAAAGGTTCATCTCATCAATAACTCGGCATTTCATAAGTATGAATATCTAGGTTTGTAGATCTTTCACCAGTGGAAAGGTAGAAAAGCTTATAATGTCTTTCTTATCAATAACACGCACCAAAAGAATCATGAATTCTAACCTCACTCGAGCCTCTCATTCAATGGTTTGATGTCTCGGAAAAGAAAAGTTTCTTTGGGCAATTTCCCAACACCTTTCTCTATCCTTTTATCAATTGAATAAAAGAAAAACACAAAATTGGCAATGAGAACACCAACTAGTGTTGTACGGATAATACTACACAAATTTCACATAATTTCAAATTTACCCCTCATTTACCCTGATGCGACACCCTCCAAATAATTGGTCACATCCCACAACACTATAATGTTATTACGAAGCTACCATCCCCCGCTAATCTGAAGGGTCTTTGGGAGTGACTTGACTAAGTTCCTTTCCGATGAAAATCGGTACCAAATACCAGGGAATGTGGTAGAGTGTTAGGGTGATGCCGTTCAACATAAATTTACGAATGTGAGGTCAAGGAGTTGTGTTGCAACGTTACAAAAAAGAGGATTGGAGTGATGGCTTCCGTCAAAAATCGACACTCGCAGTTATAAACTAATGCGCGGCGATAATAGGTCGTATGTCAAAGTTCTTGGAAATGTACTTTTTTCGGGTTACAACATAAAAAGAGTTTGTATGGTTTGAACATTGATGGGGCAGTAAACCTTGATGAAATCATTCAACGGTGGGCACGGTTAAGTATTCGAACGGTGGCATATTCATGATGTATATGACTTCGAATGTTGATTGTCCAATCATTTCTTTCCTATCGTAAGTTTGTAACGCTTGATATGTACTCAAAAGTCATCCGGCGAAACTATCTCAACGCTGTGCACAAGCTAATAATCTCCAGAAAGTTACCCGGTCATGACTGATTTCCAAGGGACTCGATTAACTACGCTTGAGGTCCCGTTCAATAGTTCGAATTGGTGGCCCGACCCGAGCTTAAGGTAGTTCCCTTGATCCTGTTACTCTTGTTAGGTGGATATGTTAGTATCATACTAGTTTCTTTCATACTTCTTATCGTACTGCATGATATTTTTGTTTTTGAATATCTATGCCGCTTTCTAATAGTGGTCAGAGATCATTCAAAAGTTTGCCGAAATAATATACGGAAGTTGTACTTTTCTTCTGGCGTTCTTGGCTCGCATTCATGCAAATTGAATTTCGGATTCGGGAGAAAATCTTGGGAATCATCCGTGTTCGTTTATCTTGTTTGAAGGCATGAATTGATATGCCTTATCTGTCTGCAGAAGGAGAGTAATTAGTTTACTGTTGCCATTTCAGAATAGCTTATCCCGAGTGAGTGCATTTCGATTGCGGATTGAATTTCACAAGGTGGGTTTCCGTTTGCTTGTTCACTGGCGATATCACATCATTGCATTGTATATATGAGGGCTTGTCTTTGATGAAGACCGGGCCTGTGCATTCGCAGGTTTCTTCATCAAAATAAGTACAAACTCACCTATTTCGAAATTCAATATTAATTCAATCCAATATGATATCTTTAGAAATCTTTCAAAAAGTAAATAGTTTTTATATTCAAAATTATATATATTTTGTAAATTCTATTAGTTTATTAAAATTGTAAAGTTACCGTATAATAAATTGATATTCCTATAGTAATTTTGGTGAGTTCGGTTATATTGCCCGGCATTCTTCAAAGACAAGCCCTTGTGTAGAGAATAGCTAAGGCATAATTTATACTTTGAAGTTTTGGAGACATATTCCTATAATGTTCCTTTTAATCACATGTATCAAGCACTCACTACCACATTTATCTATATCATAAAGCTTCCTTTAGTGTTCCCGTGGTATTCACATCTCTCATGTGTCTATCGAGCCATTCATGATCTATCAATCTTATAAAACTATACTCTTCAAGTAAACTTACACAATCAAATGAAATGGAGTGTTAACCTAATTAGACTGAAGTTCTGGACCAATTTGTGATCAGTGATCTCCCTACAGTAGTTCGATCCCCAATCTTGGCTAAAACTCAAATTTTGTCCACTCACCAGTCTCGAGTCTTTAATCACCAATCACCATTCATCACTACGCGATCCACAAAAATCAACTTCAATTTATACTTTCGTGATATTCAATCGGCTCGGTAGTTATATTCATCTCCCCAACTTAATTCTAACTCTATATCCCGGCCTTCCCTATTCTCCCCGGCCTTGGATCTCACGGGCCATCTGACCGGGAGAAATATATACATCACTACGTACATGGACCTAATATAATTAGGTTACGTCGGGATGCTTCCCGTTGGTTGGTTGATGGTTGCGTGCGAACGTGCGTGTGGTATGCATTGGAATTGGGAAGTGTATGCAGGATTTTCACCGCATTGATGGGTTAGAGTTGGGTTGGGTCTAGGTCGGTGGTTAGGGTGGGAGGTGGGAGGTGGGAGGTTAGTATTGAGATGAGGATGCGGATGGTGCAGGGACCTTTGGGTGGGAGAGTTAGCTTCCGGTGTGCACGGATGAGGAATTTGGAAATGAAATGGATATGGATATGGATATGGATATGCGGTGAAGGTGAAGGTGAAGGTGATGGTGCTATTGGTGGTGGTCCGGGGGGGGATAAGATTTGGTGATGGTGATGATGATTGTTTGTTTGTTTGTTTGGGAACTTGGGAGCTTGGGACGGATGGAAGTGCCGGTTTGAAGATGATGGTGATAATTAGATGCCGTGATATCGTGATGCTGTGAGGAGTCTGAGCGGGATGTGGGGCGAGGAAGAAGAAGCGGATTGCGGTTAATGATAAAGGGGAGGAGATGCAGATGGGGAAGCAGACGTACGAGATGGGAGATGGGAAACGAGAAACTCTCGGAATGATCCGTAAGATGTGCAATTGCTATATGCTATATGTATGCTACGTTATGCTCGCTGGCTGGCTGGCTTGAGTTGAAGGGAAAGCGGTCATTTAGTTACTTACTTACTACTGTTAGAGATTAGTCCTTAGTCTTAAGGTGTGAGTTGTAAGTTGTAAGTTCTAATTTCTTGTTTGATTTTGAATTACTTGACATTCTTTGATGGGTTAGATTGTGGTTAGATTGTGGTTGGGGATGGAGTTGGAGTTTTAGGCTGTTTGATGCTTGATGCTTGATGCTTGGTGCTTGGTGCTTGGTGGTTTATTTCCTGATAGGTATGAGGGAATGGAGAATGGGGAATGGGGAATGGGGAATGGAAAGGATCTTATGGGGTATACATTTGTATGTATACTTGATTATATCTACCACCTTTAAGGCCCTAGCAGTAGGTAGATCAGTAGTTATGTAGCTAAATCAGGGAGATAGACTTCTCGATCAATCGATTGATCCATGTTTTTTTGGAAATTTTGCGGTTGATCTGTTGAGAATGGATAAACGGAAATGGAATTGCTATAATGGGAAATTACCAGAAAGGAAGGTTAGAGAAAGATGGGTTAGAGAAAGGTAGATGAATAGGTCTATAATTAATTAAAGTTAGTTAGTTAATTAGTTTGTTTATGATTTTTTGGGGTGGGAATAGGGATGGGAAGTTGGAGTTGGAGATGGATTAGTATTTTGTACGGATTCATTAACTTTTTCCTTTGTGCTATGGCGATGGAAGGAAGTAAATTATGGTATGGTATGCCATGGTAGGATAGGGTATGGTAAGGTTAGATTTACGGGGAGTGAAAGGTTAAAAGTTGAGAGTTGGAAATTGAAAGTTTGGAACCTGGGGATTGTGGAAGTGGTGGTTTCTAAGTAGGAGATGGGAGATGGGAGATTGGTTTGAATTTGAGTTTTGGATATGTGTGGGAATACGAGAGTGCGAGAGTATGAGAGTGATAGAGTGATAAATAGATGGTAGGTAGATGGTAGATGGGTAGATGGTAGGTAGATGGTAGATGGGTAGATGGGTAGAAGGGTAGATGGGTAAATAGATATCTATATTATAGATTATAGGATTTCAGAATCGTGGGATATACATTGAAGGATATGTAAAGCTAAGTTGGGAGTATATAGCGAGTGAAAGGACTTAGAGAGTTTAGTTGGAAGGACATAGAAAGTTGGGAGTATATGACGAGTGAGAGGATATATCTTAAACAGTATATAAACTGAACTGATTCGATATTATCATTATCACAAGAAAACTCTGATACAATATAAAACAGAAAATCAATACCCCCCTACCCACAACCCCCATGATTTCTCGCTACTCAAAGAAACAGCACCAAAGAACCTGCCCAAAACGTGAATGGAAATGACAATGAAAATGGTACCGTAAGAGTAGAAGACTATTTTGTCTTGAGAGTAAAATTCTTCTACTTCCAGTTATCTTATTAGTTATTGGTTATGAGATTACTAGATTTATATAAATACAAAAGCATACATACAATCATAAATCCCTCCTCCCGGATACAAAACAGACAACCAATTCAATCTCCCCTCTCAATGCGCATCTCTTCTCATCGTTCTATAGAAATATCATATACACAGCACGAGACAGCAGTCTATCTATCTGCATAGATGCATACAGCTAGCTGTATCGGTTCCATAGTTAAAAGACTGTCATATATATATATATATATATGAATCCTCCTTGATTATCTGATGATTCGAGTATCCGAGTTGATGATATAAATATATATTCTTTCTTTCTTTGTTTCCCTTTTTTTTTGTATATTTAAATATCCAGACCTATTATATTACATCTATAATATATTAATCCATCCAATCTTGAATCCTCACAATAAAGATTCCAGCTTTCTGGATCCAAGCGATACTCAATGCGATATCTCTAGAGACTAGAAGGAGGAATACTTCATTTTACTTTGCTTTACTTCATTTTATGTTTGCATGAATGTATGGATGGATAGATGGATGGATAGATGTTAGACCTAGAGTTATACATTGAGATGTGAGATGTGATATTAGGTGCTTTTGTTTTGTTTTAATTTTGGAGTATTAGTTCTCTTTATTGGGTTTTCTCGGGAAGGGATTGAAATGGAATGAGGAGGAGAGAAGTGGTGAAGAGGTGAGTTTTGAAGGAGATGAGGTAGGGTGAAGTGAGGTTTGGGAGGAGATAAGGAGTGTTTGTTTATTTTTGGATATTGAATATCAAGTATAAATATAAGGATTAGTATAAAGACGAGGTATTTCGCACTGTGAGAATCGGAGGTTAGAGAAATCATAAACACTAATTATGAGCAGCTCCTCAAAAAAGCAATACACAAAAACCCCATCAAAAACAAAAAAATAATAATAAACCGCCAGGGAATTAAGATGTACCAATATCCGTCTATATCTTCTCAAATCTACCATAAGTTATGCACTCTATAATTTTCCCAACCCAAACCGCGCGAATGCCTGTCACAGCAGTAAGAGAGTTAATCATTCACTGACCCATTCACATATTGAGATTTGGTATGCTATATAACTTATGATATTCAAAAATAATTCTATAGGTAGAAATGAAACGAAGCGACTAGCTAGCGAGCGGGAGCTATAGAAATCACATGGATTAATCGTGAGATACTGCTCCGAATGAAGTCGAGGTCTTAGATTTCAGTATTTCAGTACATCCGTGGTGTGTGAAATCAAACGACGAGGGTTTTTTCTTCTTTCAGATATCAAGCATACATTATGTCAATCACACTCACAAGCAAAGTCATATATCATATAGCACAAACGTGATTTGGAAGATAATTTCATTGAAAAACTAAACATCTTTCCCTTCCCTAAGCCAAATTAACCACCCTAATATTTCCTTGCCCAACCAATCTCTCAAAAAGACTCTTCGATAACTGACCACAAAATTCGTTCGTCCCAAACGATGTAACACTCGGTACCACTTTCATCCGATTCGCGTCTCCGTACAAGACAATATGAGCCTGATTAAAAGTTAGCGGGATGATACAATCGGGTTCTCTGGCAGAAGATGCATCATCAATCATCACCACATGAGGTTTGAACCCCATGTTAAGAAGCGGCGCAGAGTTGTTACAAGTCGAAACCATGATCTTGGTACGACTATCCCTAACAACGGCTCCCATTTCGTGGATCCCTTCTTTGACGAATCTTTCTGCTGCCACGGTTTTCCCTTCCCGAACACGTTTAAGCGTCGCCAGCCAGTTGCGTGCCTTGGTGCGAATAGTGTTGTCTAACTCAGGATTATTCGCCTTACGTTGGAAAGATCGTATGACGTGACTCGAGATTCTGTAGGGTTCGAGTGAATGATCTTCATCACCATCTTTGTCTTCATCGTCTCTCTTCATAAAATCATCTTCTGTGGAAGCGTTAGCTGGAAAGTAAATAATGCCGAAATTCTCTTTAGATTCCTTGACTTCGGCCACAACATTGGGCATCGGATTAACTCCAATTGTTGCCTTATCGACAACCTCAAATAGTTTCCGAGTTGTCTTGGAGATCGATGACAATGCGGCTTTTGTAGCTTCATTGGTTGGTGCAGCATATAGCACTTTGTAGCCAAGTTGTGCTATTCCAACACACGTGACAGCACTAGTCATACTCCGACTGGTTTTTGATGGACTTTCAATGATTGTAGCCGGGAAAACATCATCAACGACTGCATTGTATGCTTCTTGTTGCATGCGATCAAGGCTACAGTTTTCAAGCCACTCGTCATAAACCTGTTGGTTGAGGAGTGGTAGTTTATTGTATCTGATTGCTTTCAGAGACAGAAGGTGATCCGCGATATCATCTTTACCATCTGTCATACCTTCACCGAGGATAACTCTCTGAAAGATTCGGCCGTAGGTATCGCCCTTGGCTTTGTTTTCGGCAATCATACCAATGGCTTTGAGTTGACGTATTCTAGAAACATGATTGTTCAAGACCTTCAGTTGAACATCGACTTTGGCTCCCACATGGAATCTCCTTTTCTTGCCTTTAGGCATAGTGAAGGAAATGACGAAATACCTATTCTCTTCGGCCCCGAGAACTCGAGCTGTCCATTCTATATTATTGACGCCGTCGATGACAACGTCCTGGTCGGCAACTGTGTCTTCGCCGGAACCATAGATGGCTTGCTTACCTTTGCCCTTATCTATTGTGTTAGTTTCAACATTTTCTTCGCCACCAGCGATGTCAGTGGCACCTCGAGAGGTTTCGTTTTCTGCTTCCTCTAGGGTTTCACAATTGTCAATCTCATCCTCGCCATCTTCTATGTCGGTATTATGATCTTCAGGGGTTGTCCATTGTCCAGCTCGAACAAGAAATCGAGTTCCCCCACTGATTGGAGGGAAGGACAATCCCTCACGACGTGGGATGTCAAATTCAAGTTGGACATAATCATTCTTTACGTACCTTACAATTGCTTCATATGTTCGACCCCAATTGTAGTATTGTTCGTTGCGTTTGACTAAGGTTGCGAGGTCATGGATAACGGCAGCGCTGAGTACGATTTCCCACTCTTCCATTGACCCAAAATTATTTTTTGCGTCATGTGCAACATACCTTTGAATTTCGTTCTCTCCAGCAGAAACTTCCGCCATCCAAGGTTCATGGGGAAGGAATTTTGTTGGACTCGTGTACCAATCTTTAAATCGTCGGCCTAAAGTCTCCGTTAAGTGGTCGTTGAACATTGACCATATACCTTGCTGAGCACAAATCCTGATCCTGTTCTCCCAGTATGCATCGATATCATGGCTAAAATTTCCGTTTCTGCGAACCAGAGTAAATACGAAGTTACCTTTCTTCAAGATTCTTTGAAACTTCAAAGCTCTAATTCCGCTGTCATTATTATTAGCTACATGATCCTGGCGAAGCCTTGGTGGTGATACGCGACCCTTCATTTCAAAGTTCAACGCGAGAAAACCTCCTCGACCTGTTTCATTAACGTTGCCATCAGCTTTTTCATTCAACACCCCTCCTCCAAATTTGAACAACTCTACTGCTTGGTCAAAGGTAAGACCAGGTGTGTCGAGTACATTGTCAAACTCAGATTGAATTCCAGCTACACTCCAGGTGGCAGGATTTCTAGGTCCAAAACTTAGATGTTTGAAGATATGATCATCAACTGTTTCAATAGTAGGATCAGCCTTAGCCAGAGCGAAGTTATGCACATGAAGTATAACGACATATTCATCCATATAGATCATGAGCTTCGGAACTTGAGATGATAAATCAAACCTTGTGGAAAGGTTGTCGAAAATTGTTGGAGAGATATTTTCCGCCGCACCATCAGTGGTATTAATGGTTAATTTGATCGGACGAATAACTACCATTGCCTTTTTGATATTGTTCTTGTTTTGAATCTCGGGGCCAGAAGGTTCATCCTTCCCGCTTACTGGTCTGGTTGAATCTTCTTTGAAGAGAATCAGCTCTTTGGAAGCATTGCTCGACCTAGAATTCCCTTTAGCACCTTTAAGTCCACTAGGATTCAAGGCAGGTCTAGTGCTAGGTCCAGCACTGGCTGAAGCAGCAGGGGGAGCAGCCTGGGTTCTCCAAGAAAGTCCTTCCTTAATACCCTTCTTAGGGGCTTGATTGTTCTTTGGAGGAACCATCTTGGGAGGAGGGGGGGGGGCGGGTCCGGAAATCTTTGTACTTGCTAAACGCAAACACAGGGGCGAGAAACTCGGCGAAGAGAAACTCTAAAGAGGAAAAAAAGAGAGAACTCAGTTAAGAGGTCTCTTTCTTTCTTCGGGGTTGCGGACTCGAGAGACCGCAGGCGAAACTGCTAGGTAGCTTCAAAAAGGGTTAATTGTCAATGCTAAACGCAAAAACAACTGTGGTCCGAAGACCGGGGGGGGGGAAGGGAGATGGTGTGCACCAATTGTGCCTCCGAAGAAGCACAAGAGATGAAAAAAAAAGATAAAAACGGGGTGAGCCGGCGAACAGCTATTGAAAGAATACGTTAGTCAATTTTCGTTGAAATATGGAGAGTTCTCAGTATCCGCAAGAGGAAGATGTGGTATACGAGTGAGAGGTGAAAAATTTGGCATTTCCCAATTGTGTGAAATGATAATTCTTTTGCTCATATGAGAATGCGCGCTATCGTATTTATGAGAATAAATGCATAGCACATGCGCCTTCATATCATTGACGCAAAACGATGTTTTGGCGGATACAACAGCGCGCAGCCATGTTCGCGATCGATCTGCGACCAAAATTGATTTGAAAGTCGATTCAATCGACCGGTATCGAAGAATTCAAATCGAATGATGGCAGATTGTAGAAAAGAGAAGACAAGGACATGGATAAGTTACTTACAGTTTTTATTTGGAATGGTAGGTAGGCCAATCCAATTCCAAAATAATATCGTGTTGGTTGAAGAAGAAAAGAGAGGTCAGGAATAGAAAGGCTATTTGTGGTGATTTTTACATATTTCCATCTCCTTTGTTTGTCGCTTGTTATTAGTGAAGTCTGCAACAACCCACATTAGTCGGGACTCCAGTCTTCACTCCCCAACACTATCGAAAGTGCAGGTTCGGGTATAACATCCTGCCTCCCAGGTAATGTGATAATACTCTCTCTGGGATCAATCTGTGATTTCCTTTTCACTTGGTAACTATTTAACCATATCATAGGCACGACACGACATTGGATGGAGCAGTGGTTTGTTGGAAATAATACTATCATTCCCAATTTAAGTCATGCTAATCTCATGAGATAAATTACAAAGTTAAGCCCACGTTCATCAACCTCATCTCTTCCTAGTCACCATTTCCGAAACTCCGCGCTGTATAATCCCATCCCCTTGCACCTCTATTCATCTATCACTTCTCCTCTCCTCTCAATTAACAAAAAATCCATCCTCCTTCCCTCCCTCCTTCTGCTTCCCCTCAACATCCTTTCCAAACACCGTTCCCTCAAACTTCGGCACATCAAAAGTTCCCTCTGGATCCTTCCCCTCCTTCAAAATATATTTGCCCACACTACTTCTACTACTTCTAATCTCTCCAAGCCAACCAGTCATCTCAAGCGCCACCTTCTTATTTCCCTTTGCACCTCCCTTAATCGCCGCCTCCATAACATGATATCTACTAACCTCATTTCTCAACATCATATCAAACGGTGTCGTCGTCGATCCCTCTTCCTTATAACAAGCAATACTCATTCTTTCCAAATTTGGTCTTCCAAAGAGTAATCCCTTAATCTCATTACTATATCCATGATAATTGAAATGAATCGGTTTGTCCTCCGTAAACAGACTATTAAATTCATCTTGTGTCAAACTATGCGGATGCAATGTCTCTGCTTCCAGAATCATCAAATCAGTCACATTGACCACTCTGATTCTCAATTCTGGATACTTCTTGCGAAGTAAAGCAGCGGCAACAACAACTTCAAACATGAGTTCGGAACCGATTCCTACGAGCACAACATCAGGATCAAGTCCATCATCTGTACTGCAGAATTTCCAAATCGAAGCACCAGCTTGACAATGTGTATCTGCTTCTTCGGGACTCAAGAAGACCGGTTGAGGTTGTTTGGATCCAACCATTAGGTTTACATCATTGGTTGATTTGAGACAATGAGCAATTGTTGAGAGGAAAGTATTTGCATCAGGTGGTAAATAAACTCTCGCAGCTGTTGGTTTGAGATTTAAAACTGCACCGATGAATGAAGGATTTTGATGAGAAAATCCATTATGTTCTTGACGAGTCCATGTACTGGTTTCGAGATAATTGAGAGATGAAAGATTGGATCTGAAACTTGTTTCGCGAGCCATCTTGTTGAATTTACTATATTGAACCATCATGGTATGAATTATACCGAGGAATGATTCATAAGATGGAAAAATTCCAGTGCGTCCAGTGAGGGTATATCCTAGAGGATCGTGAGTATAAATATATGAAGAAAAGATGAGAGAATAAATCATACCTTGAAGTAAACCTTGACATGTATGCTCACTAAGAATTTCAATAACTCTTCCACCTTGAGCGTGTGAGAATTCATCCCATTGAAAATTTCGTCCTGTATGCTCAAGTACTGCGTCAAGTTTATTACTGACCAGTTCATCTGGGGAGAATAGACGGAGGGATTTTGGATTATCAACCAAAGTTTGATCAATAAGATCACCAATAGCCTTCATACAAGAAGCTTCTGTTCCTTTCTCAACACCATATTTTTTCCAATCTGGTACTTTCAATACTTCATGGTTTTTGTATGTCTCTGGTCTCTGACCTAGTTTTTTATGTTCGGGTGGAATGATTTTCTTGACAGAATCAACAACATCACCAGATTCTGTAAATAGCTTGGCTGGTCCGTATGAAAGAAGCCATTTTTGAAGATCAGCAAGTTGATCTTTATTGGATTTTACGGCCATGAGAGGAACTTGATGGGCATGGAATGATCCTTCAACATATTCTCCATCAACAATTTTTGGTCCACACCATCCTTTAGGAGTTCTCATAATAATTACTGGCCACTATTTGATGTTAGTATAAAACTTTGACTTAGGGATGGGGGAAGTACTCTTGGTTTCATAATTGGATTGCCAGATCTGGCAGCTTTTTGAATTTTACGAATTTCATCAAGAGCCCATTGCATACTTGTTGCCATATCACGATCCTAAGGTCTTATTAACACGATTCTCCGTAACCCAATCTCCTCAACTTTCAAGAAATTAACTTACGATATCTTCTAAATCTTCAACAAATCGACATTGATATCCATAACCAGTAAATAAAGATGCCATTTCCTTATCATCCATACAACCATAGATAGTTCTCTCTGAAATCTTAAAACCATTAACATGAACAATTGGAATAACAGCACCAGATTCCGCAGGATCAATATATTTAGCCGCATGCCATGCCGTAGCTGTTGGACCAGATTCAGCTTCTCCATCACCAACTACACAAGCAACGACCAAATCTGGATTATCCATAACCGCACCAAAAGCTACCGAAAGAGCATATCCAAGTTCTCCACCTTCGTGAATGGAACCTGGAACTTCGGCACTAATATGAGAAGGGAATCCAGATGGTGTACTGAAACCAGTAATGAGGTTATGAAGACCTTGCCTATTGTTGGAATATTTGGGATAGAATTTTGCCAAAGTACCTTCTAACCAAAGGGAAGAAAGAATGGCTGGAGCTCCATGACCAGGACCGACCACATAAATCATATCAAGATCATTCTTTTTAGTAAGATAATTGAGATGAGCATAAACCAAAGTAAGACCAGGACATGTTCCCCAATGACCTAAAAGTCTTGGTTTTATATCATCAAATGTCAGGTCTCTTTCCAAATAAGCATTATCGGAAAGAAAGATCATAGCTGTGAAGACGTTAGCTTGGGCGACTTAATTCCTTCTTCAAATTACTTACCAGCAGCAATATAGTTGCTAGCTCTACGAAATTCCTCCAGTCCTCTTAAATCATCATCGGGAATTTGTAACTTTTCCAATTTGATTGCTAATTCATCTACTGTTGCTGAACCCGGTATATTGGAATTCAAAGCTTGAGGATTTGGTCTATCTATGACTTCTCCAGGCATATTTGAGTTTGTTGTGGGATGATTTGTGTGGTAGTTAAGGTTATTGTTGTGATTGTAATCGTAGGTGTAGTTGTAGTTGTGTTGGTAGTATTTGATATCGTTGTTTGAGTCCAGAGATGATGTTTGCCTTGATATCAAGCAGGTAATTCAGATGTTTTGAATAGCACCAAGATAGAGGAGAGAGGAGTAAAAGTATTCAGAAGAAGAAGAGAGGAAATTGATTATTGAAAAGGTAGAATATACATGAGTAGAAGTCGGATGAAAAGATAAACAAATGGCTTTACCCCTCTTACCATTACTAAATCAAGCTCTCCAACTCTGGTACCTCAACAAAGGAAAAGGCTGCGTCACATCCATCATAGTTCGACATCATACATCATACATACCAGCGAACTAAAGATGCCGATAAATCCGATACGATATGATGGAAACTTGATACATCCACAGTCCAACCAGATAATTAGATATCATCTATTTTCAATTATCGAAAAGTTCTACGTTGTAGAAGGAATAGAGTTTTTAGGGAATTACCGAATTCTCCTAATAAGTTTTGAAGTGGTTTGATGTAATTGGTTGATAATGATATTTTAACCCGAAAGTTTGTCAATGGGAAGAAGGTTTGATTAACGTCATACCTCTTCCCGTCCTTGTCTAATAAGTGGAGAATGATATTATATGGGTTTCAACGTTTGCATAGATATTATCATTTCACTCCTCTCATCTCAACCGTTTCGTAGCAGGAAGATTGTATGAAGGGAAGCAAGTCAAAGACAAAAAAGAAAATAATGACAATGAATACCAAATGCAGCAACTACATACTATATATATATATGCGTGAGATGACAATACAAAACTTGAAGCTTTGAATTTTCACCCTGCAATGCAATATGGTACGAGTATACATACGATTTATGGGACGAGAAATGGAATGAAAAGATTGAATGAATTATAGGATGATTTTATTGCATAGATATATGGGAGAATATTAGACTTGCTACTATTCTCATATTTCGAAATATATTCTTTACTAGATTCATCAATATCTCAAATTAAGTGCCAGCTTCAGAGAGATATCAAACTTACGGTTTAGGATTCTATTCACGTACCTACTCGAATACTATCTTCCTCATCTCAAGTCCTCAACACACACATACAATAAAACCATTGCAAAATACACATACATACCACACAACCAATCCACCATGTCCAAAATAATCCTCTCCATAAACGCCGGTTCCTCCTCCGTAAAAATCTCCGTCTTCTCCGCCTCCAAAGGCGACCACTCCCCCAAACCCCTCGCAGAATCTCAAATCAACGGCCTTACTTCTCCTCCCCCAACCCTCAAATACTCCCGCTTCGGTGAAACCATCATCAAAAACCAAGATCTCACCGAGGAGATCTCGGACCAAAAATCCGCCTTCCAATACATACTCAACCACCTCATCAACGACCCCTCCTTTCCGCAAATCTCTCAACTCTCCGACATCTCCCTCGCGAGCCACCGCGTCGTCCACGGCGGGGACTACCAAGCCAGCCAAATCATCACACAAGAAACATACCACCATCTCGAAACCCTCACCGATCTCGCGCCTCTGCACAACGCCTCTGCGCTCTCCATCATCCAGCACTGCATTGCGCACTTACCCGACACGCGCAACATCGCGGTCTTCGACTCGCAGTTCCATGCCTCGATGCCCAAGCATATCTCGACGTATCCGATTGATCAGGAGATTGCGAAGAAAAATGGACTGAGGAAATATGGGTTTCATGGGATTTCGTATGCTTTTATTACGAGGAGTGTAGCGGAGTTTCTGGGGAAGAGGGAAGAGGAGACGAATATTATTGCGTTGCATTTGGGGAGTGGGGCGAGTGCGTGCGTGGTGAAGGGGGGGAAGAGTTGGGATACGAGTATGGGGTTGACGCCGTTGGCGGGATTGCCTGGGGCGACGAGGAGTGGGAGTTTGGATCCTAGGTATGTATACACACACACACATATATGTTTCCCCCATTTTAATCTATCCCCTCAAATTTCCCATATACAGCAAGTCAAATACCCATACTAACGCACCTCCCCCTCAAAGTCTCGTCTTCCACTACGCCACCAACGTCGGAAAACTCTCTCCCAACTCCACCTCCTCCCTGCACATTTCCCGCGCCGAAGAAATCCTCAACAAAGAATCCGGCTGGAAATCCCTCACCGGCACCACCAATTTCGGCACTATTGCCTCCTCCTCCGACCCCGCCATGAAACTCGCTTTCGACATCTTCATCGACAGAATCTTATCATACATCGGCCACTACTATATATCCCTGCGCGGAAACGTTGATGCACTTGTTTTCGCGGGCGGAATTGGCGAGAAGAGTGAGGTTTTGAGAAAGAGAGTGGCGGAGGAAATTAGCTGTTTGGGATTTGAGATTGATGAAGAGAGGAATGGGAAAGAGGTCGAGGGGAAGGTGCAGGATATTGGGAAGGAGGGCGCGAAGCATCGGATGCTGGTTTGTAAGACGGATGAACAGTTTGAGATGGCTAGACATTGTGTGGTTGATGAGGGACTTTTTGGGGAATGAGAATAAGATGAGGGTATTGGAATGAGAGCGTGCTGTGATCTTTTGGGGGAAATAGGTTGTGAAGGTATGAGGTTATGAGGTTATGAGGTTAAGAATTTTAAATGAAGAGGAATACAAATGAATGAAAAAACTTAATGAAGGAAAGGAAGTAAATAAAGTCAAATTTCTTAAGAAAAACTATATAAAATACCACGCACGCTACGCTACGCTCCATGGGTATATCTAAAAAAATGAAAAGAGTACTATGATCCTCTAATTCGCATCGCGCCATCCATAAATATCTAGAATCCACCAATATGATATACTTTCAACGCCACTAAGCCCTACACTCGCAAGATCATCAAGCAAGCTTTCCAAGACATCATCAAAATTTCCCCTCTCAAAACTATCCATCTTTTTTCCATTCCCGATTCACAATGTCATGACATCGAAATTTACCAATCTCCTCATTATCCACCATCATCCAATAAAAACCGGCATTCTACTCCCCTTCAAATCAGGCGGAACACCACATTTATCATCTTTGTTCCAATCATGCAACAAAAACCAACACAGCATACGAAACATCAAGGAAACCCAAAGAATATTCCTCTGTTCCTTTTCCAGGGTCGTCAGTTCCAACCCCTCGAGATCACGTTCCGCAACGGCGGGTCTCACCTCGTCGAAATATATGTTCAGCAAGGGTTCTTCCTTATGCACGGAGACGATGGAATTTAACGGGGAATTCGCATCGTCGAGGATTTGCGTCACTTTATCCAGATGGCAAACGACGACTTGAAGGATGTCTTTTTGGGCGAGTTTGTGCAGGAGGAAATCGGTTTGTTCGTCGAGAGCATGGTGGATCATTTCGCGCATTTCGAGGCTGAGATTGTATTCGTCGATTTCTTTCCCTCCGGGGAGAGATGTGATATCTTGCCATCGTTCGAGGATGGTGGCGATGGGATGATATTTGGTATTGTGATCGACGTATCCTTCGAGTTCGTAGAATTCGCTAAGCTTCTCCTGAAAGATGGCCATGAGTTTGGAGACTTTCCAAGCGGGTTTTGAACCGGTTTTTTTGAGCCAATTGTCTTGGGTTGGGTTGGGAATTGTTCTGAAATTGCTTCCACGAATTCGAACGACTTTTCCGAGCATACCGATTATTTCAAAGGATACTATTTGGATAATCAGCTATGTATTTTTAATAAGGATAAAAATGGAACTCACCAGAGAAAATGTGTCTGTGATCTTTCCGGTATCTCTTTAGTATTTGAGGTGTACAACCAAGTGACTCTAATGTCAAATCCACATCATCTTGACTTCCAAACTTCAATTCTAAACTTTGAGATTCCGTATCATCCTTTTCCAAGTATCCCTTTTCCTCGAATATATTAGGAACCGTCCCAAAACATAAAGCCTTTACATCATTGGAGGGAATGACACGATCTTGTTTGAAATCAGATCTTCCCGTAACAGCAAACACGACCATGACACCCAAACCATGTACCGTCGTCGAGGTAAGAATAAAACCATTACCTTCAGCTCTCAGGTTCCATTGTATTTGATCAAATACCTTCCAATACATCCCTAAGAATGCCATCATTTCCACCAGATGACATATAGCAGAGGTAGCATATGGTTTCGTCATACTAGCAGGAACGAAATCCCAAGATCGAGTTTTGACTTGTAATCCCACAGCTAGTTCGTACTTTGGAGGTTTAATCAAGCATCTGGTAGGAGGCTTCTTCGACCGTGTTTCCTCGTCCCAAGCTCGTGATTCTCGTTCCTCCTTTTGTAGACTCGATAATAAAGTAACCCAAGATGCACGTTCATCATCCGCCGTATGAATCCGTTGAATAGTTTCTTTATCTTTCTTCTCCTGATCGTCTGGTTCGCGAACTTTAGTATTCTTGTATGATTCGTCCGAGCCATCGACATAATAAATGGTTTTATTCAGAATGGGACCCCTTTGATTATCCGGGGGAGCAACGAGTATCACGGGAACCGTAAAAATGACCTCGACTCGAAACTCCTTCATTCTCAACTGTCGATGAGTTCCCTCGGACCAAAGTCCCATCACCGACTCGGCACATCGTCTATATCCTTCTGCACTCGAAAAGTATTGCTGCAGCACTTGCAAACAAGTCGTCAAAAGTGCTATTACCGAAACAATCAATGCCACAAGCCCAAAAACATTTTGACTGAGTTGATCGAATCCTGACATATTTCTTGGCTCTCAGCCTCGTCTTCTCTTTCTCCAAATTTCCTTTCAATTCGCAATTTCTTGAATGTGTAAATCCCTTTGCAATCAAATCATCATTCAAAATCGCTCAAAATGAATTCAAAACAGAAAAGAAATGCAAAAAAAACAGCAATAACAAAGCAGCCCAGTATCATTTATATATACAACGACCACCAACATTGCACAACATAAACATCATCAACAGCGACACGAGACTTCCTTCTGAGCCCCCAACCTCGTGCATCATGAGCGGCCGCAATTACGCATGGAAATGGGTGAGGCTGAAGATTCCATGGGGTTTTAATGGAGGTGCTGCTTGCCAAGCCACTGAGCCACGAACATACCCTGTGTGGTTTATGCTATACTCTGTATGCATGTCAGCTTGAAGGAGGAAGTGTAAATCAAATCATGTTTGATACTGATTCAGTATCAGTTTCATCCGATGTTGAGAGAACGAACTATGGTGGATATATGATGAATTTGAGGGATGAGATGAAATCATTGGATGTGGAATATATAAAGTACCTAGTAATTAAGCACGGATATGAACTAATATTTGGTATGAATACATCACAAATGATTTCAAACCAATACCCTTCCTTAGATGGCATCTCATCCTTCACATGAAGATATACGATTCGTAAATAAAAATGCATTCATTCAAGACAATACACGAGTTCACTCAATTGCACATACTTCACCATCACTCAGATATTAGAATACTATTAAGATCATGATCAATTGTTATTTGCCTATGTATTGTTACCTCCCATAAAACCACTTCGTCAAAGACTTGAAAATCATTTGATAGTACATTGTTTATAATCATGATCATGATCTTGAAAATAAATTATAAACGACCGGAAACATAAACAGAGGAAAATTTTGTTTTGACACCCAGTTGTCATACGAATCAGGAAAAGGTTTGACCATAGACGGCAATCGAATTAGGATGGTTCGAGAACGTCAATCAAAGCGTGTGCATCAACCTATGCAATATGCCCGCCATCCATAATACCAATGCAAAGACTAGTAGAAAAGTCATTTGAGATCCTATGCAGTCAAAAGTAACCCTTCCTCCCTGAATATCACAATTTACATGTGAAGGAAGGCTCAAACGCCATGAGAATACATGAATGGGAAATTCGAATTTGCTGGTGGCAGATTAATATCAAGACTAAAGGCTCGATCTTGAGAAGAAAACTGACGTCGAGAAAATATCGTGACTAGGAGACAACCCATTCGGAATCCTGAAGGTCCCTTTGGACTTCGTGAACATTGTTCTCATTGTCGACATAAGTAAGGTCTGCTGTCCACTTTTGTCCTGGAGCACTTCTTTCAGTCTTTGGTGGAATGGTGTACTCTTTCTCATCAGTTGAACTAGTGGTTCCAGCTCCCTCTGCACCAGTAATCTCTTTCTTATCCTTCTTTGCCTTCTTCTTCTTGCTTGAAACTTGCTCCCATTCACGAGAATCTTCAATGATAGTCTTGACACGCTCATCATCGTCACCATATCCTTGCCATTGACTACCAGCAACCTCACTGGCAGAGTAGTTTTCAGCTGGAACAACAACCTTGACCTTCTCATTTGTCTTGTTTTCGGCGGTGTCGAGTAAATCGGACTTGTTGATGGGATCGCTTGAGGCGTTGGTGGCAGAGGCAGTCCAAGCAGAGTTAGCAGCTTGGGTGGCCATGAATTGACTACCATCCTTAGCAGCTCTACCTTCAGCTTCTCTGGCGGTACGACGTTGCTTTTCTTCCTTAACCTTACGTTCCTTTTCCTCTTGCTCTCTCGCAACCTTAGCAGCTTCGATCTTGGCGCGGTTTTGTCTTTGCTTCTTAGTTTCGACAGGTTGAGGAGCAGCCTTAGGCTTTTCTTTCTTGGCTGGCTTAGGGTTGGTAGGTTCAGTAACTTTCAAGACGGATGGACCAGGAACGGCAGGCTCAAGCATATCAGAGATACCACTTGCGACGGGAGAAGTACCCTTAGTTGGGCCGACTTCAGGAGAATCAGTGAAGGATTGATCATCATCAGCATCGCCAGCAGTCAAGTTTCCAGAGTCCTTAATCTCCTTTTCTTGTGCACGAGATTGTTTGACAGATTTTTGACGATTTGTAGATGAAGAAGAGTTACCAGAGAATTGAGTACCAGCTTGCGTTTTGGCGAATTGAAGAGCGAATTTACGATTGTTTTCCGCATCATTATCATCATCATCGGAATCATTGGCGACAGGCTTGACAGTATCTTGTTTGGGTTCGGTCTTTTGAGGAGCAGGAGCTTTCTTCTTTTCGGCTTTGGCAGAAGACTTTTTGTCCTGTTCACCACTGCTCAATCCATCCTTCTTAGATTTCTTGGACTTTGGTTCCTTTCGATCTTCAACAACCTTACTGGCTTGCTTGACAGCAGTTTGAGCTTTGGCTTTAACCTTGGATTTGTTATTGACGTAGTAGTATCCTGCTGCGCCTAGGACAACAGTCCAGCCGATAACAGTGGTGAGTAAGCTTGTGCTACTCATGATGAATGAACCGCAGAGATAAACGTCGAAGTATTGTCGTAATCAAGCTCTAGAGCTCTCTCGAATTGAAGATGGATCGACTTATTGGGACATCAGGGAATGTTTTGATGATGAGGTTTTCTGTTTCGGATTGAATTGTAATGAAGGGAGTGATATTCAATTAATTGTCGAAATGACAATTTATTGAAGAAGGATTTGAATATGTAAGATATTCAAGAAAGAGAAATGATGTCCTTGTAAGTAGGAAAGCAAAAGATGATAGGGGTTATAAACCCTATTCCGCCGTATGAGTGTAAGAGTTTTGAGGAGGAATTGTATCGAGATGTGGCCTTTAAGATTAATAAGTACAGACAAGCTTGACCCTAAAAAGGTATTCGGATCAAATCCTAATCATTATTGGAGCTCCCCATGTTTTTTTAGCCTTTACTATCTAATAAATACATGCAGGGGAATCTTATTGGGTAAGAGCTGTGTCGGAACAATGATACCCGAATCACCGATATGATCAATCGATTTGTTTTTTGGTGGTGCATTGGATGAGCTTTCCAAGTTGATTATATAATGGAAAAGTGGGGTGAAGTGAATCATAACATAGCTGATCGTTGGATGGCTCTTATATACATATATATTTTTGAACTTATACAAACTACCTATTATCTTCCTGTTTTAACAAACAATCCAGCAAATCATTATTCAACCAGACCGTCCTGATTATTAGATCATTCCTATATCATTATCTTTATTGTTCTTTCCTTTCATCTGCTCTTATCCTAACTTTTACTTTTCTATCTCTACAATCAATCATCAAGTTTCCTTAGGAGGGGAAATATCAGAGGGAGAATAAGAAGAAACAAGAAGAAACTACAACCTCAATCAAAATGTCTCTTAACCGTATCATTATTGACACTGATCCTGGTAAGCTCTTGAATTCATTTTGATTTTAAGGATCACATTGCTAATTGAATTCCCCGGAAAGGTATTGATGATGTTCTGGCTATTCTTTTAGCCTTGGCTGCAAAGCCAGAAGAGCTAGATGTCATGATGATTTCTATAACTTATGGAAATGTTGAAGTTGATAGGTACTTTCAAGATATTATATCCACATTGCTCCCAGTCATCTTACTGATCAAACATAAAGTTGTTTAAAAAACTGTGTAGCTTTATTCCACGTTCTTGAACAAGAGTTGAAATGGAGAAAGGAGCGTGGTCAACTTGAGGGCTTTGATGCAATGAAGAAATCAAAACCTATTGTGGCTGTCGGTGCAGATCACCCACTTGAGGATGAGATGCTTATGGCAGATTACTTTCGTAAGCGCTTCATCAATAACTACATATGAGGTATCGACTAATCCCATCGATAGACGGCGTTGATGGTCTCGGTGGTGTTCATACCAGTGTAAGATATTTATACCCCTTCATTTTTCACCTTTCCTAGGATCACCATCTGACATCTTCCTTCGTAGCATCCACATCTATCTCCAGCCGATACTTGGAAGACACTCTTTCAACCTCCTGCCGCAGATGCTACGGCTGAAGAAATAGCCGAAGCCCGCCTACTCGCTTCTCCATCTCCATCATTCACAGCTTCGCATGTTCCTGCTCATAAAGAAATGCTTCGCTTACTTCGAGAAAATCCTAAAGATACAATTACAATTGTTTGTGTTGGACCTTTGACCAATATTGCTTTGGCTGCTGCCGAAGACACTGAAACATTTTTAAGAGTTAAGGAGGTTGTCGTAATGGGTGGTGCGATCGATGTAGAGGGTAATATTACCCCTGTCGCCGAATTCAATACTTATGCAGATGCGGTCGCAACTGCCAGAGTATTCGCCCTTACCGGTCCAAATCCAATCACTACCATGCCACCAGTACCATTGAATAAGTCCACTCTTCCACCATACCCTAAGAATCCCTCCAGACAACTTAACCTAACATTATTTCCTCTGGATATTACAACTGCACATCAATTGATGAAATCAGACTTTCAAGCGAAGTTGAAACCCCTCACCAAAGCTGGAAGTCCTCTCGCAGAATGGACATCTGTATTTGTGCACAAGACTTATGAGAAAATGAACTCTCTTGGTAGAAATGCTACATCAAACCCAGGTCTCGAGTTACATGATCCACTTTGTATCTGGTACATGTTGACTCGTTCATCTCCTACTTGGATTACTTTCCCCAGAGGACCGGAGGATATTCGAGTTGAGACCTCTGGTCAATGGACTAGAGGTATGCATATCGTTGACAGACGAATGAGAAAAAAGGCAGGAGTTAAACAAATCAAGAGCCCTGGAGCTGTTGATTTTAGAGATCCAATGGAAAGCATTGCTTCTGTTGTTCATGTTAATAATGATATTGGTGATGTTACTGCCGACGAGCCTGGAGATAATGGAGGCTGGCTTAGTGTTCACAAGGGTAACAGAATCAACAGAATCGTCGGTACTCCTGGAGAGGAAGCTTTTGGACCGTACCTTTTGGAAAGAGTTTTTGGATAAACTTTATGGCTTGGATACCTGGTACTTTTGGATTACAGTACATGTCATCACATTGGATAATGATGATTTCTACTTCGAAGCTTAATTTCGGAAAATGAAAAATTGAGCTATCTGAAAATTGACTTCACATGCTTTGTGATAACACCTGACTGAACCCATGATATAATCTCGAATTTTGGTAGATTTCTCTTCATATGTATTCGCTTGAGCCAATTTTATAGCCAACGAAAAATCAAGGAGTCGGATACAAACGGACCCTCCAATGGCACTCCATTCAACGCCAAATGATGTAGCATGAATAACCTTCCACCCATCTTGTACGCATGCTCATCCGTACTTTTGTAAATGCTGAATTTGGTATCTCTCCCCGCGTGTTCTCCTTTTGTCCTCGGTCTCCTGCTTTCTCTCATGTTCTGTCGTCTATGCCATCCATCCAAAATGATATGGCCAAGCAGTATTCCATCATCATGAACAATTGATCATAGAAATTTAATTATGAATGTTTCGTCCCTCCAATGACAGCGCCCCGAACCTCCACCCAATTAATACTATCATCCAACTCCTCATCTACCAAGCCAACCACAACCACATTGTCACCACGGATTAGATAGAGACCGTGCGGAACTTCGCTGGAGGCTTCGTTATCTTCTGGAGGTCGAATTATGCGCTCGATGGTTTGGGATAGGACCTGTGGTTTTTGTTAGTGATTGGAGGAGTAGAAGGAAGTGGTAAGTTAGGGAGGAAGCAGGGGAAGCGTAGGAAGTATAATGGGAAAAGAGGAAAGAAAAGGAAGAAATACCAAATTAGTTTGTTGATCACAACTCAAAAGCGTTCCAACCAATGTTCTTGAATCCGCAGTTACGATTAGAACTTTCTCTAAGGAGCTGTTAGGATGCGGTTGTAAGTCTTGCTTGTTTTTATAGTTTTCGCGTATAATAGGAGAGATAAAATGAACAATTAAAAGGGGAAGGGACAGAGGGAGGGTCAAATAAGGGTAAACTTACTGTTTACATAGCTAGAGAGTGACATTTCGAGCTGGAGCTGCAGGTGCAACTCTGCTGTGAGAAATGGTATCGTGAGGTATGACTGTGCAGTTAAATGCGGCTTAGGTAATCAGCTCACTTTGGTTAAGGTGAATTTGAGATTTCCTTCGTCTGCAAGTTGGACTTGTAAAGGTTGTTATTTGTTTGACAAACTTCAACAATTCCACACTTACAACACAATAACCAAAAAATGATGGCATCCAGATATCAGCTTGACGGAAATCGGAAGAACAAAGATCCGAAGCACGGGCCTCAATTAACCAGGAACTCAGAGTTGCTCTCAGAGAGCTATTCTGGCAAATCAACAAGAACTCATCGCACCAGAGGCCTTTCAACTCAAGGATACGAGCATAACTTACCAGAGCAAATAGCTGCTTCGACAAGAATCATCTCTGGCCCTTTCCATTCTCAAGAAGATCGCATCGCACCTTTGACACCCATCAATCCCCAAATCGCACCAGGTACTGGATCCTACAACTCGGTCGCAGTAGCCAGACCAGAATTCGACGGAGGGATTATTGAAGAGCTCGATCGATTGGAGCAGGCACAACACAAGGATCTAACTTATATCGACGCTGCAGAAGCTGCTTATATTGACCGATATTACAAAAAATCTTCAGGTTCGAGAGAAAAAAGCCACAAGAAGAAATATATCAAGAAGGCTGTAATCGGACAATTCCCACCTAGTGTTCCCAAACGAGACTGTTCCCATCGTATCGAAGCCTGCTGTGGTACCATTGACTTCGAAGCAACCGGTCGTCTCTTTCGAAAAGCCAATATTGATAAACTTACCGACAAGTTTATCCTGGAGTCCAGACAAGAAGGCGTCAATCTTTGGGAACTTGAGAAAACCTACCTCGAACAGGTCAGCGCTATTCATCAGTCCCAACTTGACGAAGACGAGTACACCGCACTTTTGTTCAATATTCATTAATATGTCGTTCCTATTTTCTGCCCCAGTCGATATTGATATCGTTCTGGAAGATGGGGATACTCGGGAGACGGTAGAAGTTAAGAATAAGAGTAGCAAAGAAAGGGTACCGCTTTATAAAGATGGTGAATCGGTCAGAGGAGCTGTCACCATTAGACCTAAGGATGGGAAAAGATTAGAGCATACGGGTATTAAGGTACAATTTATTGGAATGATTGGTAAGTCCCATCTTCGAAACATATTTGGTCTACATCTCCGCATCAATTTACTAACACGAAACCTCACAGAGATGTTTTATGATCGAGGCAACCACTACGAATTTTTGTCATTGGGGCAAGAACTTGCTGCTCCAGGTGACTTACAACATCCACAAGCTTACGACTTCAATTTCAAAAACGTCGAGAAACAATACGAATCTTACAATGGGATTAATGTCAAATTACGTTATTTTATCAAGGTCACCGTTTCTAGACGAATGGCAGACGTTATCCGCGAAAAGGATCTTTGGGTATTCTCTTACAGAATTCCTCCGGAGATGAATAGTTCTATCAAAATGGATGTTGGTATTGAGGATTGCTTGCATATCGAATTTGAATACTCGAAATCGAAATACCACCTCAAAGATGTTATCGTTGGCCGCATTTATTTCTTACTCGTTCGTCTCAAGATCAAACATATGGAATTGTCTATCATTCGACGCGAAACTACTGGAACACCTCCCAATCAATACAATGAGAGTGAAACTTTGGTACGATTTGAGATTATGGATGGTTCACCATCAAGAGGAGAAACCATTCCTATTAGACTTTTCCTAGGCGGCTTTGATTTGACTCCTACTTTTCGCGAAGTCAACAAGAAATATTCCACTCGTTACTATTTGAGTTTAGTTCTCATCGACGAGGGTAAGTTCCCTTACAAGTCCTTCTCACAACCTAGCTAACCTTAAAACAGATGCCCGACGTTATTTCAAGCAATCCGAAATCGTTCTTTACCGTCAACAGCCAGAAGATGCTTTAGCACTTGGTCAACAGACTAAGATTGCTGGTGCACATTCTGCTCCTAGTCCGGCGGCACAGAAAAGAATTTCTGCTCAATAAATTATCTCTCGTAGATTCTCAACTAGTTTCTTTCCTTTTTATTACGTTGATACCAACAGCACGTTTTCCTTTCTTCTTTTTTGTTTTTATTTCTTTATGCGTGCGGTTTTCACAAGGTTTACATAATGGACAGACAGATGGATTAATCGATCTGATCATTTGGAGGGAAAAGCCAGACCCGTAAAGATATTGAGACCATGAAAGGATTCTTATTTGATGACAACAAAAGTTTCATATGGGAGGGGCATTTTCATGAATGTACAATACGAGTCTAAGGGTGGCAGGCTTTGATAGATAGATAGATATCACGGGATTCTTTACTCACATGCATACAGTTTCTTTTACTTTTAGGAGTAAAGACGAAGATGCTCGGAGATTGGGAATCGCGTATGCATATTACGAATAAAGATATTTAAGATCAAAAACCTCTTTTGCTTTGGTATCATGTGCCTTATGGTATTCCTCGCCTTCCAAGTCTGGGAAAGAATAGGCTTGGTGGCTGATGAAAAAGAACTGCAGGGCACCATTACCAGTTTTAAAAACCTAAAACTAAAACTAAAACTAGAGCTGGAGCCAAGAGAAGCTTCATATCATTTGGGTAATTCTCACATATTCTTGATAATTTCTAACATTTTATGTAATTTTCTATCCTTACAACATTTGCTTAAAAGATACCAAAACCCATACTTTGAAAAAAAGATCAATCTCATTCATGATCCATTCAAAAAAGCCTACCAAATCAAAACCAATCCGTGAATTTACGCCCCATTGCTTTGCTCTGCTCATTTCATGTGTCACCACGACATTACTCCTTATTTATCTTATCCACGCGAGTCGGTCCCGCTTTCGTATCTGTCCGCTTTCCCTCCTTTCTCATTTTTACTCCTCCACCTTCTTTGTCGATTTCACATCTCACATCTCACATTTCCATCATATCTCCATCAGCTCCACCACCACCTAAAGTAAATCTCCCATTTTCGATCGCGGCCACACGATCTAATTCCTCTTGATACCCTCTCCTAACATCCGCCAACGTAACCACTCTTCTCTTAACACCTCCATTTCCATCATCCTTCCCTCCCTTCAAAAGTCCTCTACCAGCACCTCTTCCTGCATTCCCCCCCTCTTTTCCTTTTCCCCCTTCACATAAAATCCACGCATGTTTCGGATCCACACAACTCAACGCATTAATAACCGCGACATATTGTTTCGTGACCAAAGTCTCTCCTTCTTCTCCTACTTCCCCATTTCCTATCTTACTATCACTTTCCGACGAAGCTTGGAGACGATACAATCTCTCTAATGAAATAGCTGCCGCGCCACGGAAATCAGAACGTTGGATTCGCCACGCGTAAAGGATTTTATGGTATGGGACACCATTTGTTACTTCTACGATATTTGCGCATTTTTGCGCCAGGATGTCATCGACGAGATCCTGGAGACCGAGGAAAGGGAAGGAAATAAGTTGAGTGGCGTGGGAAGATTCACACATTTTGGTGATGAGTAATCGAAGAGAGGAAGTTTGCAGAGCGGTATTGGTGAAGAGAGAGAGGGCTGAATAAGCGAGTTCGTAGCGAGAGGTTTGAAGAGAAGCGTGGAAGAGACGACTGTGCATTTCGGTGCTAAGGTGTGGATCATGTTGGTTGGGTTTGATAAATTGGAGGGCTAGACGGGAGAAATCGATAACGTAGGAGTACATTTTTTCGTTGTCGTATAGAGAAACGATGTGGGAATAATATTCTGGGAGACCTGCATTTAGGAGATTCTTTTCTGTTTCATCTAGGAGGCCTGCACTGTGTGTTGCGTGCTTGCCGTGATCTGGGTATGCTATAAACCATAGTTAATTTCAGAAATCCTCAAATACAGTAGCTGAAGTAATAGCTTACCCATTCCAAATGCAGCTTTCTTAAAATGCAATGCTGCTGTACGAGGATCATTAGCAGCCAGACATGCTCTTCCTTGAATGTATGTAGAGAACGAATCATGTTCGGTGAATCGTGAAAATTCCATTGCTAAATCAGACTGATTGTGTTTCAACAAGAAACATTGAATGATAGCAGGTGAAGATTCATACTTGCTATCGGGTTTGCATAGTTCAGTAATAAAGTCTGTCAAGGCTGTAGACATCGATAATCCTCGGTCTAGTCCGAATAGATGTCTATGAACACCCTCTAAAACGGTGAAACTCTCATAAGATATTGGGTTCCGAGACAAACTAGAGGTCGACTCATCCAATGATTTTGAGCTTTCACGAATGGGAAGAGGTATGTCAATTTGGGTTTTGGCCAACCAAGAAACAAGTTCGAGTCTCTTAAGCATAAGTAAAAGTTGATTGAAGACGGCCCCAGTCTCAAACTGAATACCTTCTTCTCCATGGTTTATCTCAACCTCAATAAGTACTAACAAAAGAAGTTGGTCAAGACAGATGCTTTTGTGTAGCTCGATGGTTTCTTGAACTCCTCTGACGATTAATCGATTACCGGCGTTGGCTAAAGGTAATGGGTGCTTTGAATCCCTTCCAATAGAAGTGATCATAGATTCAAGAAGAGCTTCGTACACATGCGAATTGACATCCCTGAATGTACCTCCTAAATTCGTCACTAATTGATGATACTCTTCATCCCCAATTTGATTCGAGTAATCGCAATGATCATATAAGGTTTTCATCCTAGCCGATGGAAGAAATGTTGGCTCTTCGTAAAGTTGACCCAATAAAGCAGAGCGGAATCCATGATATAAAACTTCTGGAACTGCCTCGCCAAATAAAGATCCAGCTGTGAGAAGGGTGGATACATACTCCATTCCAGCAATACTAAGGTCAGGGTTATGCCAAATGCGCTCTAAACCACTACAACCTCGAACTGCTGATAATCCATCCGCTGATACAACCCAAGGCATCTCTCCCATAGGATCAATGGTCAAAGATAAGGCTTCGCCTCTTTGTTTGTCTAATTCGACAAGGAGTCGATAGAATCTTCTCCATTGTGCATCAGTGGCTAGGCGAAATTGTTCGAAATCAAGCCCTCCGTCCGCTGCTCTACCTAATGTGGCGGTAGTTGCAATACTTGAACATAGCCTTTCAGGTAAAGGTGCGAATCTCCGCGATGTATCCCGCGATGTTCCCAGACCTCTTTCGTAGATGGCCAATCCGGTCTCGATGGTTGCATGGTTAAATTTACCAGGATATAGTATGTAAGCTAACCATTTGTCGGTTGAGTCCAAGGCATCGCCAGGATAGATAGTAGGTATGGGTATCTGAGCCAAACTTTCGCCCACCATAGCTTCCCAGCCCTCCTCCCACAATTGCTCAACTTCCTCCTCACCACCACTCCCAAAATAAAGCATTTGTACTCGATATATTGTATTATTTTTCCACAAAGTCCACAAACTCAAGGAATTCCTTGATCTATCTGGGATGACTGAGAAATCTGCCATGGTCCATAGGTCTAAAGTAGGCGCTTGAGGGACCAAGGTATTGTTGGGAAAAGAATCTGATACGACGAGATCTCCACTTTGAGCGGCCGGAGTAACATGCCAAAATTTGAATTGCCCTTCACCAATCGGAGAGTATGTGACACATAGAGCGCTTTCGTTATTATGGCCATAAACTTTGACCAATTGTGAATATGAAGGGTCGATCACCGACTTTCTAGGATTTTTAGGATCTGTTTCTTGGCCGAGGATATCACCAACGTATGCGATTCGTCCGGTGGACAAATTCCAAATTCGAAGGTTGTGATCTAGTGATACCGTAAAAGCATACGATTGCCCATCGATGCTAACTGATGGCGAAGATATAGAAGTAACTGCGGATAATTCAATGTTGCTGTTTGCGTATCGAATAGTGTTGCTTCCTTGGAAAGGCATCAAGGCCTTTAGTCCATCTCTCCATCCACCTGGGTTATAATGTAATTCCTTCCACTCGGAACCTATTCCATCTGTGAGTTAGCCACATCATTTCCAGAGAGTAGCTTTGACATACCATCTCCACCAGACTTTCTGTCTAACTTCAAAAGCCCTCCATCAAAATTAGAGATCAATAATTCATTCGCACTAAGCGCAACCATCCTATGAGGTTTCTTGAAGCTGAATACCGATGATATATATGACTTGCACCAATTTCCAACATTATTTTCCGTGCTCGAAGGGTTGCGAAAGAAATCTGGCCAAAGTCTCAAAGTATAGAGGTGATGTGTCTCCGTTAAAACAAATGCGCTGACATAGTCATGTTCCTTGCAATCCGCGAAAGCAATACACCCCGGCTTAATGGCACTTGGAAATTGTAATCTCAAAGTGAGATGTGCATCTGTCGTATTTTGCTGTTTCGATACATCGACCGCTTGTACTGATAGCACCTTTCCATCCTCCAACACTCTCCATAAATAGCTCCGGGGAAATACATCTTGCGTGCGATGGTAAATTGAACCAGCAGTAGCTAAGTACTTTTGCTTGAAAGTTTTTTCATCCTCCGCAATGGGTATTTCTGTAATATGAGGTCGCTTTTGTATTATTCTTGAGGCTGGAGTTCCATGTGCAGGTAAACGAATCGCAATTGTAGAATTTCGAATGGATGAATCGAGGTTTAGTCGTATCTCCTTATAGGAATATAAATGTCCCTTATCGGCCATCTTATCCCCATCAATCGCTAGTCTCATGAAGAGTTTTGGTGAGTGTTAAGAGGTTGGCGCATGTTTTGTTTTGACGCGGTTCTTTCTAGAGATCGCGGCGAGCTTCACTTTTTAGGTAGGCGGCCGCTAGCGCGCTTTCATAGCTACTGTATTTATTTTCATTGTAAGCCCTCACTTAATGCAAACGTCGCATCAAAGCAGGTATTAAACCAAAGATAGGTATGGAAAGTGATATGTGCTACTAAATTACTAAGTACAACTAATTCTATTCATAAGGTTTCGCAATAATGAAAATGATAGAACCGATCCCTCCCAAAGTTCAACCTACAAGCTCCATTTGTCACCCATAACCGCTACCATGCCTCCATGCCAGCTAAAGAGCAGAAAAATCAAATGACCATAAGAATCCCATAAAATCATGATAAATAGACACCCCAGTGAGGTAGCCCAGTGAGGAACCCTATCTAGTCCTTCTCAAGATCCTTTGGACTTGGATCACCAATACCATCTTCATTGATAGCGAAAAGACAATCGCTTTCTGGTAAACAAGGACTGTCATAGATCTTGCAAATTCTGGTCTCCCCACGACCCTTCTTGAGACTCAATCTAGTCGTACTTGCATGCGCAATAATATTACCTCCGATAGGTTTCTTGGGGTCTGGATTGAACATGGCACTTGGTCCTCCATCAACTTGCGCAACAACTTGGTTTGTGATTACCACCGCGATACCGAATTCATCTGCTAGACGTTGAAGCATACGCATGAACTTTGCCAAATGCATTTGCCGGGAAGACAATTCACCTCTTCCTGTGAAATCTGTGCGATAAAGTGCCGTGGCACTGTCGACAATAAGTAGAGAGAATCGAGTTTCGCACATCATTTGCGCTGCTTGATTGAGGAGTTGCAATTGATGATCGGAGTTGTAAGCTCTTGCATATGCAACATTATCTAGGACTTCTTCTCCAGATAAGCCATATCGATTAGCCACCGCAAGTAAACGTACTGGACGAAATGTGCCTTCTGTATCGATATACAGACATTTGCCTTCTCCGCCACCCATATCAAATGGCAATTGGCAAGTAACGGCTAAAGTGTGACAAATTTGACTCTTTCCAGTACGGAATTCTCCAAATATTTCAGTAACAGATCCTGTTTCTACTCCTCCTGCCAGAAGTGTATCTAATTGCTTAGAACCAGTCGTAATTGATATCAATTCGCTTCTTCGCTGATGCATTTCAGTTGCGGTTGTGAAACCCATAGGAACTAATTTTGATGCTATTGGAAAATCAGCAAGACTGCGAGGAACTTTGAGTCGTTATGCATGACTGACCTTCCGTAAGAATCTTTGTGGCCTTCTGCTCAGAGATACCCTTAATTTGTTCTAGAATTCGCCGCGGCGTGTATGCGACAGACTCTACAGTATTGTAACCGCCATCCACGATCATTTGAATATCTCTCTTGGTTAAACCAGCAACTCCCTGTTGTGATTATTAAACAGTGTGCGAAATGAAGAAGAAGAAATGGCTTACCTCTAAAGCAGAGAGTGGCGTTGGCGCACCAGGACCTCCCATTCCTCCGTCATCCCCAGATTGAGAGGCTTCGATTTCTTCTGAAGTCATTTTATAAGTGAGAGGTTTGGAGTATAATGAAAATAATTAGGTGAATCCTCAAAATAAACAGATTGAAATGAAAGCGTCGACTATGCTTTTATGTTGTCGAACCTGTGAAGATTAATGATTGGAAGGAATGAACGCGTTGTTGACGTGCACCCGAAGATTAGCCAAGATCACGATTTCACATGATTTGGATTATGGTATTAGTCATCGGCTAACACTCAAACTCGTGGTGTAATTAAGCAATAGGGAGAAATGAGTTTATAAGCTGTACGATTGATTATATCTACGATATTTTCTCCTCCTCCTCCCGATCCACCCCACAATCCAACCCCTCAACTTTTCTCCGATACCTTTATCAAATTTCCTTTTCCTTACCATCATACCCAAGCACCTTCTTAACGTGAGTTTGACCGCTCTTATTCTCAAGTTACTTGTTGTAGAATAGATATCATCCCTCATTTAGGAACCACATTCGCTTAATCGTAAAATAGCATCGACTGTCTCCAATCTTCCCAACATGGATATACCAACTTTGATTCAAAGAACATTTCTAGAAAGAAAGTTGATAATGACATGGTGATATACTTTTGCAAGAATCATATGTAGACAGTAGGCAATTCTAACCTCTAAGCATCCTTCATCTCATTCAAGCTTTCCAACTAATACCCCCAAGACGCCAGTCACTCCTTTAACCCACTTCCACCCCCTTTCAAACAACCTCCCCTTAAATCAACTCTATACACAAAACTCCTCTTATCTGCCCTTCCCCAAGAAAAACAACCACCGAAGACACCTCCCAATCTGCTTTATATACTCTACACACCAAAGAATACTCTAGCCCCTCTCTAGAACCACAGGCTCGCCCAAAGGTCATTATTTTACAAATTGGCATCTGCTTAAAATACATATGTAGAGCACAGTTCATAGTAGGAGCATATACGAAAGCTTTAACGGTGCAACTGTAGGCCGAGTGGGAATGGATAAGTGATCATCGATGTCGGGGCTAGACTCTTTGGCTAAGTGTTCGAAGAGTCTCGGGGTTATAATATTCAGAGAGGATGATATTACTAGCGAGTTAAGAAAGTTAGGTTGACAGTCCTGATATAGGATTCTTGATTATGTTGCGTATAATAGTGTTCATATTGACTCCATCATGGTCGGACCTGTTTTTTTTTATACAGTAAAGGCAGTAAGGTCCCTACTTTGGGACCGATGCAAACCCATCGCAACCCATTACGAACCAAAATGAGAATCGAATATGTAATTCTTATCTATTATTGTACATCTCATCGTTACTCATTAAGCTAGACTACCTAAGCAATATGACTAATTTTGCTTTCCAAATTTTCCTTCCCACAAAGCAAATGTACGATCTTCCTCATTCCCTTGCGAAACCAATGTTTTTCAGCTATGAAATATTGAAATGACTCTGATACCCACCAGTCAAATTTGATATAATACCATCCCAGTAATAAGTAACGCCAATGATGCTTCAATTGCTCTGTCCACCCATTACTCCATACCAAAACGTATCATTCATTCGTAAAATCTTCGAGTCAAATCTTATCAATATCCCTGTTTGACTACTCCATCATAATTTCTTGCTGGGTTCAAACCACTGAAACCCTAGTCTTTTTTTGTAACTTGTTTGGATGTGGTGGTGCAATTAAATCTGAGTTGTTGACGTTCCAACTCTCGTGACGATTGACACCTTTTCCTTTGACATCTACAGGTGGTTGAGTACCAAATGTGCCTGCTGGTAAAATCTCGAAACCAGAATTGACCTTCCTGATTGCCTTATTCTGATGAAGTTCTCCAGGTACGAAGTGCGAAGATGGAGAGCGACTTTTAAGAAGTGGGGCCCGTGACTCAACTGTATTATCAGCGAATCGTTGATCATCAACCGGCTGAAGATTTGATCCATGTGCTTTGTCCATACCACGTTGATGAGGCGATGCAAACGGATCTATTTCATCATCCTCAGGGAAAAGAGGAATTGACGAATATTGACCCTTGCCTTTGGTTGTTGGTTGATGAGAGTATGATGGAAACGCGACAGTTGGGACTTCTGGAGAAGGAGTTCGGGTAGGGTAATTAAAAGGTCGGTTTGGTTGTGGATGTCTGACACGAGAAAAAGTCTCATCAGAGTCATCAGAAGTTCCAGACGAGCGTTCATTGTCAGCGGCGGCAGCAGCGTCGGAGAGTGATGCTGCAGTGGATGCATCTGATCGACGATCTGGACGACGTTTATGAGTATAAACTCTACCAGTTTCTGAATTGCCTTCGAGTTGACCAAGTGTCTCTTCATCATATTGATGTTCACCAACTGTTCCAAAACGTAAATGCGATGATCTTGTTGGCTTATAGGTCGCTCGTTGACGAGATGAACTACGAGGATCGGCGGTAAGTGTATCATCATCACTAATACTTCTGTGGCTTGAGAGTATCGCAGATTCGCTATATCGGAAGTTTGGTTGACCAGTTTTGGGAGGTGTTGGATGATTGTAACTATCGGGAGACGCGTGTGCGTTGGAGTTCGAATCTGGAGAAGAAGGTTCAAAAGATGAATGGCGTTGAAGTTTGATACTAGGCACAGGAGTATTGGTTCCAGAGATCCAGATTCCATCCACTTTAATACCGCTTTGAATGGCACGAACTCCAAAGGGGACATCGACGCCTTTCATAGGTTCAATAAATTGTCCACTTTGTCGTAGTTCATGAATCTTCATGCGCTTCTCCTCGTCAATAACTTCCTGTCTAGCAACTATTCTGTTCGTCCATAATAACTTAATATATCCTGCGCAAAAGACTGCCACGATAGCACATCCCAAGACCTGGTATATATTAGTAAATCGATAGCAGACATGTGAGGTGAGGAGAACTTACAAAAGTCATCTTTTCCCACAACTGCCAGGAAACGAAGAATGATATCGCCATGATGGATATTGATTCTTGAGTTTATTTGAATTCTGCAGAGTACTCCCAAATAGTGTTTAAAACCCCTTCTGTAGAAGTTGATCCCAAGAAAATGCTTCCTACAACTAGGGAGCTTCTACAGACTCTGAAAAGCCTGTATGGAAGGCAAGATATCGTAGTATGAAAGGAAAGAAAAGAGAATGCGCGGTTGAGAAATTTTTGGATATCCGTGAATTTTCTGTCGCCAAATTTGGAAGTCACCCTCTATAAAGTATTAACTGATTGGGAAAGAGTAATTCCCATCCAAGAAGAAACGTGCTCAGTGGTTGACCTTTTGAAATGAATGTCCAGCAAGAGTAATAAGAAGTACTCTCAAACTGGTTCTTGTGTCAAATTTCTTTTGATTTTTGAAAGCAACTGGCTTCGACTACAAATTTAAAAGTACCTTTGCTCTCTTTGCTAAGCCTCGCTCCAAATCTTCAATGTTTGATATGGTAACGAACGTGGTATGGCTGATGTTACTAAAATGAAGAGGCTTAGGAACTTGCGACCGATAAGATAAATGGTTGATGAAATTGAGTGAATATATTATTCAGATTTAGATGCGTGTCTAACGTTGATCAAAGTAAACAATTTTGCATGTGGTTGATGTTGTGGTTGTTACTCCAACAAAGGTATTCATTCGCTTTAGGAAGGTCGGTTGAGAAAGTGGAAGCTCTCTACTCTTTCACTTGGGAGAAGAACACCAGAAAAGCTTTTGACATATGATTCCTTTGTGTGCTGGCTTTTCGGAAACCTGCAGACTGTACCACACTGTTGGACTTCGAACGAACGTGGTATTTCCGATACAAATCTTCGGAATTTGCGTTACTACAATCATGCATGCGTACCTTAACACCTCCTATGGTAGAAATTATCCCGAAACGAGCCTCGAAAAGCAGTACAACTCCAAATACTACAAAGCAACCCGAGTATTTATTTCAAACGAATGTCTACGAAAAAGAAGGATGGTAGAGCAAACCATTGGTTCTCAGAAAGTGATCAGAAGACTTGCTCTAACATTTGGAGAAGAGACCCTAACAGTTGGGATGGGGGAATGAAACTTGATATACAAATACGAGGTTCACTGGAACGGATACATGAAATACCATCACATTTCGAGTTTCTCAAAACCTTGTCTGTACCTGCAGGTCTCAGTTTCTGGGAGCAACTCTAACAAAAAAGAAATTTATTTTTAGCTGGATATACATATTGAAAACAGGCATAACGTCGGCGAGATCGGGTTGACTGAGATATTCGTTTGCTTCTTTCTACCAGATGCACATCATGCAGGTAGACCTGAATTTCATCAATCAGGAATCGCCGTTAACAGAATTTTCCAATAGGCTGTATTGGTTAGAGTTCTCAACCAGCTTTTGCTTCTGCAGTCAAGTGACACAGGGAACAGGGCATCTTTTGAATGTCTTGATAATTCTTATAATTAAGAGTAAATAGGGAGTATTTCGAGTGAGAGAACTTTTCGGTGGTAGTAGCTTTGAGATCTATAATTGTAATATAGATATATTATTTGGTTTGTTATTTTTGACTGGGTATAGCAGGTCTAAACATATCAATATTAGTACCTAAGGATAGGGCTCAAAAGAGTTTCAATATAGTAAGTACTATTTTAGTCAAGCTTCCTGACATTTGTTCAGACCAATCAGAGAAATCATTAAAGAACTACAAATAGCAATCTTGAGATAATATAAGAAGTCCAACGGTATTTCATCCGCTTGAATTATCCCAAATTTAGAACGACTAAATTATATATTGTATTTTTGTATTAGTCATATTAAGTGGCCATTTTTGCACAATTCAAACTCTGGCTACTCCAAAAATTATGATCACATTGTCGCTGTTATGTCTAATTGTGGAGGTTGTTAATTCGGAGTAAAGTAGGACCTCTGACCAACAGTACCCTCATGGACTCTTAACGCCTTTTAAACTCATAGAATCGTTTAATTTAGGCTTCTAGTCCTCACTACGCACGATGCTGAACAGTCGCGGTCAGCCTCATAGCGATCAGGAAGTACTTTGTCATGTAATATCGCCACTTGAGTTAGTACCTCCCAATCAAGCGATCAAGGATCCTAATCAAACTGCGCCGTGGCTATAGTAAACTTCGGTAAATCTGAGTGCCACCTTATACATGCGGGCCGGAGGATATCGGAAAAAAGGAATCTTTGGGCAAGACGTCCGCTCCGGCATCTTATCACGGATGTAAGCCTCAGACGAAAACGATCTTGTGACTTACAGATCTCGCGACAGTCTAGAATTAGATCCTCTGGACAGATAAGAATCGATATACACCCGAAACAAGATCCTAATTCACGCAAGTCTTATCGTACAGGCGATATTCACTTCCGCTGCCCCCTTCATCGAAGCAGCTATATACTATCACAAATTCGATCCAACAGCCCCACGAAAGCCTTCATATAACTCAGAACGAAGTGAGTTATTTTTTCGAACAATTTTTAGAGCTATAGGATAGACCATTAATTTTCTAAATCCAGATTGTCTCCTCTTCCAGCCTCTTCGAGCCACCGCCCTTCTGAAGGCTTCGTCTCTCGCATCACGACCCGCTTCGTGTAAAGATTCTCTCTGCAACATTCAATTCCAACCGACTTCCCTCACTCACGTAATGTGTGAATGGGCTTGCAAGACATACGCAGCTTGTACGCATACTCCCAAACATATGAATTGAGATCACATTATATATTGCAAAAATGATAGAAGGATTGCAGGGGATCCATGCCAACCTGCCTCCAAGTTTCTGAGAGATCAACCGTTGGCTCTCGATGCGCAAGATATGGATATAGCGGGATCCTGTCCTCCCTGTGCTGGAACAACTCCGACTAATTCATTTGACTAGACTAGCTGTCTTTCCCCCAATTCAGAGAAATAGATCGCTGGTGCACCTTCTTGCGAGCTACCTCTCCGAGATCCTGAAATGTACTAGATATAGTTAGTTTAGTTAGCTTGTAGAAGAAGTAACGCACAATGAATCAATTCCCAAGACTTTAAACACTTCCAGGTCTATCTTGTTGAGGTCAACATTTGGATATGTTTTGCAATAGATATCGAGAATAAGATACATCTGAGAGGAAGGAGGATTACAACATATATGTGTATAGTAGTCCTCTACAGGTTGGATATCTCGCCATTCAAGGAAAGCGTTGATGATTGCTCTAAGGTTTTGAAAACGTCGTTCGCGATATTGAAGGATTATCCGCAACGGAGTAGCCTGACTCATTTCGTCCTATATGTGAGAAGAAAAACTGGTGCTTGTGGAAGCAGTGTTATCAAGAGGATAAAAAAGGTATGTTTCTTTAAGAATCTGAGCTAAGGCGAGAGTGTGGGGGAGCTCGGGGAAGTATCTAGATTCCGAACTGAGGCCTCAGGTATGATAGATTACGTAATAAGACAGCCACAACTTTCATGCTCTATACCCTAGCACGTGCCTAGGTGCTAGCGCTCCCTTTCTACCTACGAACTTTCGCCACCATCCTTACTCTATTGAAGGCCCTATTGCCAAAATCGGCTGTCTTCTCCTCGGGCTAAAAGATATCTTACTTGTGGCTTTTCCATTTCTCGAGATGTTCTTTTCTCAAATTGTTTTGCACTCTGATTATAATTCAGTAGAACGACCAACTTCTTTGGTTTTTAACTCTAACCTTCAAAGGGACTCTCGTTGCAAAAATGCTAACGAATCTGAAGATGATTCATTCGATGATGGATTCAAAAGGTTACTAAGACAAGCACAATATCAGTATACAAGACTGCAATAAACTAGTAACAATATTAATAGCAGCTCAGTTGTAATAGAATTTGCTCCAAAGTATGCGTTTATTATATATATACATTACTAACGTTCTCCAATTAGTCAATCAAAACATCGGCTTATACAAATGCCTATCCAATGTGTGTAAATTATATTAAAAATGGAAGCACTTCTGATAGTGTTGGTGCTTTGTTGGTCTGTAAGCACTCTTCGAGTCGAGTGTCCCTTTTGCCGCAGTTCCCATGGACATGGGGTTGGAAAACTTCCAAGAGATATGTAGCGCTGGTCTGCCGATTGCTATAATACATCTGGTAACAAATTTTACCGAATCTTGTATCCCGATGAAGAATCCGATTTGACTGTCCCTTTTGGTTGGGATTGATTCTCTTTCACTGAAGTCTCAGCCCTGGCGTCTCTCGATGAACACCAAGACTTGAGCTACCCGGATGAGGACGATAAGGCTGTCGCAAAAGATAAGGCCGCGATTGCAGACTCTCTAGATAGCATAAGATTATTTGAATCCGAAGAACTTGACAAGCAGCCAACGCATTTCGATGATATATTGAGAGATCTCATGAACGACCAATCATTTCGCTTCGAATGTTATGTTTCGGTATGCTGCTTAAAGGATATGAATCAACTCAAAGCGCTTTTCCGCGAATATCCCAAAGACTTATTTGTAAATGCCGTTGATCACGAAGGGAACAACGGGACCCTTCTTGCCGCAGCTGAGGATGCTGGATTGGATACTGTCAAATGGTTAAAACAGAAGGGAGTCTCCATTGACCAGAGGAACTGTTATGGTAGAACTGCATTGATGGAAGCTGCTCTATGAGGACGTCTTGAAACCGTCCAATTCCTCATCGATAGCGGTGCTAGTATATATGCAGAGGATGCTCATGGGCACCGTGCAGCTGACTTTGCCGCTGATTCTGTACGGAACGAAGAAGAGCGTATATCTCGAGCAAACGACATAGTTATGGTACGCCCAGACGCGAACAGGAAGCGGAGACAAATTTTGTCTTGCTTGACGAGACACGAACCATTGGCCAGGATACACTCAACGGGATGCAGCCATCGCAAATCCATGAAGGGTATTTTCGCAAGATATCACCGAGCTTGCTTTTGTATTACAGGGCTGATATAAGCTATGAGATCGGCCCCGGGGAGGAAGTCAAAGCGTTCGCGAGACTTGATCGAGGAGCGCGGTATCCTGTCATAAATGCAATGAGCGGCTACTCGCAGGGGCATAGGGCGGACGTTCTGAACAATGAGATATGGACGTGGAAAGCACAAGCCCTTTGTAGAACCATAAGCTTCGACGTCTCACGGAGCTGCGCATCCCACGTAGAGAAGCAGCTCATTGCGTACTACATGGATCGGCACTGGATTTCCGACGAGGATGATTCTTCATCTGCAAGCATGGAGTCGCCGCAAGTTACGAGCTTGCATGAAGTTCTTCCAAGTCCACCACCGGCGATTGTCACGGTCAGTAAATCGCGGATGTGCTCTGACTGTTCGGCTTTCTATCATCAGTTCTGTAATCATTTTATGAACGTTAAAATACGGATCATCTGTGTCGGGGAACAACTTGGAAGCAATTAGTGTTATATCGCTAACCTGAGCCTGCTTCTCCAAGTCACCTTCCGCAACCTCCGCTGATACGTCCGCGCTATTGGTGCTCTATACATTTCTGGCGCAATTTCATTATCAACAGTCTGTTCTGCTAGCCTGCATCGCCAAGGCAGTCGCTGGCTTGGGGGTAGGGCTATATAGAGAGGTGAAGTGCGCCTTACCGATTGTATTTACATCTTCTTATTCAAGTCGATTAACTTCATTGCGATAAGCTATCTTGAGTGGAGCAAAGACTGCTATATCGTAAGGATGAAGTTTGTGGGAGGTATGAGAGGGTAGACGATATGAAAGAATATTATTCTCAAAATACAACTCCAAGATTTCGAGGATCTCGATGTGTTCCAAAGACGTTGCAGATTAAGACACGTGGTTTCTTGTTAGCTCGTTCTATGGTTTCGAGATCAAATATATACTTGAGCCACTCTAGACTGATCTGGCAGGCCGATGATGGGTGACTTTAAAGGCTACGAAAGGGATCAACTTCATTCGTATCAATTGTCGAAGATCAGACATTCGTAGCAAATACTTAATAACAATATCTCCTTTATATAATTTGAAATACTGTTGGCCTCGCATCTTCTTTTTCATCGAGGATCTTCCACGAGTACGATAATGGAGTATAGAATGAGGGACGTTGTTACGATCTACAATTGCATGGTACAACCTAGGTATGCCAGGAGATACGCCTCGTACTAGGACTTGACTGACTCTATCCATATTATTCTGCCGTTGCGATGGTGATGTAGAAAGAGACAAGAGACGGCGCTTCAGCGCCCAGGCACTAGGGTGTTGCCACCCAATAGAATGTTCATGAAACTTGCGCTTACGCCGCACACGTGACTGTTATACGCCACACACATGCTATGACTTGAGAATCGTGGCTAAGTAAAGTATAGGGAGACTGGGAGTGAGCTTAGTAAATTACAACTCGACTAATATACATTATTAAGTAACAAGACATGAGGTCGTCTCCTTATAGCGGAGTAACTCTCGGACTATATTATTTTCCTCATTAAGTATTTTCAAAATTGGGAGATATATTCTTTGGATATAGAACCTTTCTCTAATTACTCCGAATTTTAAAAAAAACTCTAATAGGCGCGATCAAGCAGAGGGGAACAACCGAAGCGGCGATCGGTAGCGTTAAAAATTATAGAATTTCAAGATTTTAGCTTATAAAATTATTAAAATTATTTCAATTTTTTATCATTAATTCAATTATAACTTTTTATAGGATTATTCAAATATTAAAAAAATTATATCAATCGATTCCTTTAAATTAATTCTATTATTTCATATATTTACTTTTAATATATTATCAATTTTGAAGGTTTTATATATATAATAAAATTCAACCTTAAGAGTTGAAGTGTAAAACGAAATAACGCTTGTAAATCTACATTCGCCCATTATAGCTCGAGCGCCTTCGAATAAAAGCTATAGTGGGGAGTCATACCCACAATTAACTGTCAATTTGAATATGCCATATCGTTTCAGATGTTGAGGATATGGGAATCACATCAAGAATTACGACTCATGTTATACATTGTCTACTCTTATCGCCATTTAAAGAATTCCTTCATAGTTATCGTCTGTGGCAGCTAGCGATACGCCATACAATTTTAGATTGTATTCCGGAGGATTGGTTAAGGCCTCGAGTAGATACACTTTTTCGCCTTTCAGTCAATGTCATGCCGTCGTCGGTATTGTGATAAAAGCTTAAAATAAATCAAACTCCCCACATAGCACGTCTATCTACACAGTAGAATGCAACCCAACTCTCTTCACCAAAATCTTTGGTAGGGAATTATTACAAATTGTTGCTAATGCTTTGAAATGGTCAACCTCGGTTCGGACAATGAGAGATCAATACAAACAATGGAGACCGACCCTCTCTCGTGATCAGCCCAGAAAACGGAGCATTGAGCGTCCGAGTGGCTCAGGGAAAAATCGTTTCCAGATAAACAACCAATCAACCAATTCTTGGAAAGAAGACGTCAATGCTAAACTCTAGAGTCTTAAAGTTCAGTCCTCGTATTGTTCAATACCCCAGCTCACTTGATTCCCAAGTATAAGAAGTTCCAAAGACGATTGATTCATATCTCGTAATAGCTTCATTTTGTTATTCATTTTAAAATACCTGAACATGCCGATTATTCGAAATCCCTTTGCAAGGAAGCAGGATGCTGCGCTGCAGCCATCTCAAGACCAGAATGTTTCTCCTCGGCCTTCCTTTGAACGGATTTCTACACAAGCTTCTCGAGCATCTTCGATGAGTATCAAAACGACCAGAAGCAATGAGCCTCCGGAGTATAAAATGAGTGGTATGATGCCGTTCTTTAGATGCAACCGGGATTGCCCAGAATCAATGGCAAAACATGACTAACCATGCAGTTGTATAGTTGTAAACGATAGTGGCGTGTATCTACCTGTAAGTATGAGCAAACTCATGACGTGCCATTATAACTAACCAGTCCCAAAGCCTTCTCCGCCGGAAAAGAAAAGCTTCTGGCCTCGCAGCAAGAGCAATCTTTCTGCAACTTCAATGAATACCCGAACGACCTCAACTGAGGAGATTGATCCTTTCCCAATTTCGAGAGAATCCTTCGATTCATATAGAAGATCATTTGTAAGTTTAGACTTCCCATATCATCATGCAAGTAGGTCTCTGACCTGTGCAAGGATATCTCAGCTAGATCGCCCATAAGCCCCATCGATGGACACGCTGGACGACAAAGTCTTGATTCAGCAAGACTACCTCGAATGCAACGATCTGCCATTGGAGATAGGCTATTCGATAGACAGCCACCAACAGCTGAAGAAGGATTCGAAGATGTAGGGCTCAATGATAGCGCCAACGACCCCGCAAAACAGATCAAGAAGAAGGGATTCTTTTCAAAATTCGGCGATGAAGCACTCCCATCATTCCATATGCCAGGGAGGAAGCGTGGCCAGAGCGGTACAGGAGAAGAACTTGGGAATATCCCAAAGCCGAACAATACTACTCCAAAGGTCGAGGTAGATGAGGTTCACTAGGGCGTGATGTTTATGAAATTTCTGGAAATAAGAAATTGATCGGCGTTTGGGTCGAATTTTTGTATTGTGATATTCCAGTATTCTTACAATCGCTTGGGAACTGGTCATAGACATATTGTAGCGAGGGTCGTACATCGATTCCAGATGCCGCAAAGCTGCTGGTATAATGATAATGTAAAACTTTAATAGCACGAGGCTCATTCTGTGATTTCTATCGAGTACGATAATCGAAGCTAAAGAATATGGCTATCACTAGTAGTGGCTTGGTACGGCAAGCCTGTTTGGTAGACATCAGTTTATACTATTGAAAGAATCATTCATGAGACAATTGCTCTATGTCGTCCCATGAATTCACAACTATAAACAGAGAAATGCTGACTTGGAGTAACAAACCAAGCATAATGTTCAAATCAAATCTTTCAAACTTAACAATTTCGAAATTGTCAAGAATGTCAAAAATCCAATACCTGCTAGGTACCTCCTACCTATGATGGAATTTGGCGCAGATTCGAGGATTAGCGTTATCAACTAGCTTATCGTCTGAAAAAAAGTTGTTTTCTGCCATTCCCCATAAACATTTTTTCTGCATCAATCAATCACCTCTCCAAACATCAAACCTTTTTCTACAGTACTGAAACTCTTCAGATGGCGAAGACTAAGCCAGGAAATAAGAAAAATAACAAAAGCGAAAAAGCAGCCCTCAATCGCACGTCTGCAAAATCTAAAAAAGCTTCTTCACCGCCCGCGAAACCAATGGATTTAATATTAAAAGCAACGAATTGTCTGCAAGAAGGCGACATTGAAGGTGCTGTGCCTTTTGCGAAGAAAGCTCTGGAATTGGTGGATGTACAGGCAATTGAAGCACTGCCGGTTTTAAATTTATTGGGCGAGATTCATGTGGAATTGGGAGATGTCGATTCGGCGAGACAATATTTTATGCAAGCGGCTGGAATCGATGAGGATGGGGAGATAAGTGAGGAAGTTGGAGGTGGAGCAGAGAAGTTCTTATGGTTGGCGCAGTTGAGTGAGGAGGGTGGAGAGGATAGTGTTGGATGGTATGAAAAGGGAGCTGTTAGTTTGAAGACACAGATTGGGAGTTTGTTGGAGAAGGCGGAGAAAAATAAGTTGGATGAGGCGGGACTTGCTACCCTGGAGGAGAAGAGGAGGAAATTGGCTGTAGCACTGTGTGGTGTTGTCGAAGTTTATATGACGGATTTATCATGGGAAGAAGATGCGGAACAAAAATGCGAGGCGTTGGTCACAGAAGCTACTATGGTCGCACCGAATTATCCTGAACCATGGCAGACATTGGCAAATGTCAGGATATCACAAACAAGAATGGAAGATGCACAAGCAGCATTGAAGAGGAGCTTAGATTTATGGAAAGACCTACCCCCTGAGAATGACGTCGTCCCGGATTTCCCTACCAAAGTCAGTCTAGCAAGATTGTTGATGGAGGCGGATATGGATACAGAAGCCATCGAAGTATTGGAACGTTTAGTTGGTGAAGATGACACCAGTGTCGAGGTCTGGTACTTGGGTGGTTGGGGACTATATATTATGGGAGAGAAACAAAAGAACGGAGAGAACAAACAACAAGAGAGTAACGGCGATGGAGAGAGTTGGAAAGTGTCTTGGATCTCAAGTCAACAGTGGTTGAACCATTGCCTTCGACTCTTTGAGCAACAAGATTATGAAGATGATCGCCTCGGTGCTCACGCCAAAGAGCTTATTTCGATTTTGAATGCTGAACTGGGAGAGGAGGTCGCAAACGCTAAAGTTGAACTTGGAGATGATGGTGAAGGTTGGGAGGAGGACAGCGATGATGACGAAGAAATGGCCGAATCATAAAATAGATTTTCTGGGTACAAGGTTCGAAAAGTGTTTGATTCCAAAGGGATAATGGAAGTATATCACGGCGTTTGTATAGGGCGAACGTAACGAATGAAATGTTCTTCGATGAATGATAGATAATAAAAAGACTTGAGGCAATGATCATTGCCACACATGTATTCGATACGAACAGTAAGCTTAGGACGTGTTGTAATGCTTTTAACTTCATTCCATGTTAAGTGTATTTTTATATGAACGATCTCTGTTCGTAGATTGTCCAAAACCAACGCCAGCAATGCAACTCCAATACCGGGGAATAATATATATCCATATAATCATGCTTCAACCTTCAACTTATCCATACCCTCAACGGGCACATCATCGTAATCCTCATCTTCTTCAACCTTCCCAGCCAAACCTCTCTCCCAAAGTTGTCTTCCAGTAAGCGCAATAACAGTTTCCTTTCCTTTATTCTTCTTTTTCTCTGCCGCTTCTTCCTCTGCTTCCTCCTTAACCTTAATCTCCTCCATCTCCTTTTGGAACCCTTCTCTCCACTTCATAAATGACTCCCTCGTAACTGGCTCTCCGTGGAATTTCTTGTTTTCCTCGGCCTCTACCGCCAACATCTTTTGCTCATGTTCTTTTTCCTTTGCTTCTTGTCTTTGCGCAATGAGTTGCTCTGCATTCTCTTTCAATGTAGACACTAATGTAAATATCATAGCCATTCCCATGTTCTCCTCAATTGTCTCGGTCAGCCCATCGAGAAGAAGCTGTTTATCATTTGCGACACTGAAAAATGGATGAATAGGCGCATTAGGAGTTGGGAGTAAATCTAGAATAGGTGGTTCTTCGGGATATTCTTCCGGATATTTGACTTGTAGAAGCATCGTCGGAGGTTCCGATTCATCGCCATCTTGGTTTATCACATCGAGTAGAATCGAAACTCGATATTCCGTCTCTGATATATCTGCGAAGAGTGTTAGGAGAACTTACTACGGGCAGGACAAGAATTGAGAACCTCGCGCGCAAGATTGTCGCCAGAAAAAACTTACCATGGATTTCCTCTGGGAAAATACTGTCGAGAACCTCCCTCTCCTCAACTTGATCTTCTCTTCCCATCTTGTATGATCGCTTTACTATTTCCCTTCAGACAAAGGCCTTCGGTATATTTCGTGGGGTGGTGGGTTAAATGTATGCTACCCAAGATTAGCCTAGCGCCGATTTAAAAAAGTTTATCTTTTATCAGACAAAAAAAAAGTTCCCCAAGTAAACGACGAGGAAGCCCTTTCGTGGAAATAAAATCAACAATTGTACCAAAATGGCTCCAGTAACAACCTCAAAGACAATGGTAACGGGTATGAAGAGAAAGTCGGCACCTGCGAAAGATGTTCATGTGAAGGAAAATAAAAAAGCGAAAATCGATTCGGGGAAAAATGGAAAGGAATCGAAATCTAAGGCTAAGCCTGTGAAAAAGGTCGAATCTGAGAGCGAAGAGGATTCGGATTCTGACGATGGAGGAGCTGCTTTGGATTCTACCTCTGCAGATGGCGAGGATAGTGATACAGAAATGAAAGATATTGAAGGCTTACATCCAGACAGAGTTAAGGCTGTTGCTGCAAACAGTGAGCTTTCTCTAGCATCTCCTTAAAGAGTTTTCATACTTACACATTGCAGGTCAATCATCGAAAGAGGCACATGCGAAACAAAAGCAATTGGCTAATGAGAGAAAAGCCGCAAAACCATTAGCAGATCAATTGGCACGTACGAAGAAGATTTGGGAACGTTTACGCCGAAAGTCGCATGTTCCAAAGGACGAGAGGAAACAATTGGTCGAGGAATTATTCGAGCTCATCACCGGCAGAATCAAGGACTTTGTTCTTAAACATGACAGTGTAAGAGTTGTCCAGACCGCAATCAAATATTCGAACCCCGAGCAAAAACGATTGATCGCAAAGGAGCTTGCAGGAACATATCGTCAATTGGCCGAGAGCAGATACGCCAAGTTCTTGATCGGAAAATTGTTGGTTCAAGGAGATGATGAAATTAGAGATCTTATTGTTCCAGAGTTTTATGGGCACGTTCGTCGACTTATCAAGCACCCTGAAGCTGGATGGATTCTTGATGACATTTATCGTGGAGTAGCTACCAAGCAACAGAGAGCTATTATTCTCCGAGAATGGTATGGCGCTGAATTCGCCGTCATGGAGAGAGATACCTCTAAATTTTTGACTGGAGAGCTCTCAGAGATTTTGGCTGCTGAACCTGGAAAGCGAGCACCTATCATGCGATACCTACAAGAAATGATCAATCATCTCCTACAGAAGAAGACTAACGGTTTCACTCTCCTTCACGATGCTATGTTGCAATATTTCCTCAATGCCAAGCCAGGTACCGAGGAGATCACTGACTTTATCGAGTTATTGAAGGGAGATGAGGAAGGCGATTTGATGAAGAATTTGGCATTCACTAAGTCTGGATCAAGAGTTGTTTGTCTTGCTTTGGCATATGGAGGTGCCAAGGACCGTAAACATATCCTCAAGATGTACAAGGATACATTACAACTGATGGCAGGAGATCCAAATGGACATGTTATTATCCTGACGGCATACGAAGTCATTGATGATACCGTCTTGACTGCGAAGTCTATTTTCCCAGAATTGCTTAGCAAGGATGAAGAGAAGCAAGCTGAGAACATTGTGTTTTCCGCCAACGACCTCAACGCACGTACTACACTTCTCTACCTTTTCCAAGGTCGCTCAAAATCCCTATTCCCAGCAAGCCATAACTCCGATCTCGAAATTCTCGCTGAAGTTGACACAATCAAAACTGCCACCTCGAAAAAAGACCCAGAAATCCGTCGACAAGAATTAATCAAGTCTCTTTCTCCTTACCTCCTCAAGGCTATCGCCTCTGCAGCTAGGGAACTCATTGCCACATCTTTCGGTTGTCAATTCATTACCGAAGTTCTGTTCGGCGCCGAAGGAGATAAGTCAGCAGCTCTTGAAGCACTCGCCGAAGCTGTCTCCGGCGACCCAACATATATTCAACCTCCTGGAGAAGAAGGCACAATGAGCATAGAGCCACCTTCCCACATCGCAAGCACACCATTCGGTGGAAAAATGATCAAAGCTCTTATTGCAGGCGGTCGTTACGATCCAGCTACTAAGTCCGTTGTACCGATCGTACCAGCATTGAACTTTGCGGATATTTTGTATCCACATATTAAAGAGTTTATTGTTGAATGGGCAACTGGATCCAGTTCTTTCGTGGTAGTTGCATTGTTAGAGTCTGATTCATTTGGAAAGAAGGATGAGGTTAAGAAGGTTTTGATTAAGAATAAGAAGATGTTGGAGAAGGCGGCAAAGGAAGAGACAGTAGAGCAGAAGACTAAGAGAGAAGAGATTGAAGCGAAGGAGAAGGATAAGAAGGTCAGTGAAAAGGGTTCTGCGAAGAAGGCAAAGGGTGGAAAGGAGAAGATGGTGGGTAATATGGGATCGAGTTTGATTCTGAACATGATTTGAGCATCTGAGATGGAAATGAGGGGATGAGGATGGGAATGGGAATGGAGATATAAAGAGTAAAGAGAGATAGGGATACGGATCTATAGAACGAACGAGTGCATTGCAGGAGTCCCGGCGTTGTGTTTAAAAAAGTGATCCATAGTCTATAGATACCTGGATGCTTTACCTCGGTATCCAATGTACTCAATATAATGAATGTTGCATAACAATACGTTGGGGATGTGGATGTTAAAGTCAAGGTTTTACTTCCTATGCATACTAAGTATTTCATTCTAAATATCATTCCTCTAACCAAATTCTGACAATGATAGTTCTTGGACGGGCACGAGTGTCGCCGGATGGGGAACATGAAAGGGGAGGAAATCGAAGTTTTGTACTATGAAGATTGAAGGGAAAAATTGACGGTCTAAAGTTTTATTCTTTTTTGTGGGGGGCTAAGATAAAGGGGGGGGCATACGAGAGATATGAAAAGATACTGGAAGGTCCTTTCAAAATTTGGGTAGAAAACAGCCTACTTTTATATATATATACATGAACAGAATATCGATTTGCTTTATCCAAACCCATGTATATCAAAAAAAATCATCAATATATATCCTTAATCTTACAATACCCAAATTTACTCAAGAAAACTCCATCTCGCTATGCATTTCCCTCCCTCTCAAATCTTATCCAACACAAAAGTACCCATCATTATGCCCCCTCGCTTCTCACCCCTTAATCGCCAAACACGCCTTCAGACTCCCCACGACCGCAAAACAAATCAACGGACTAACCGCATAAGCCACCGTCACAAACTTCGCAATTGCCATCTTTTCCTCCTCATCCGCACCACTTACATCCGCCAGCGCTGTGAGTTTTGTAGCCGGTGGCCCCGTAGGCATCAGCATTAGCACAAACCATAATATGGGATCGTTATCCAACCATCCGGTTTGGGAAGCAATGAGATAGATGGTTCCGATACTGATGAGTGGCCATAGGATAAAGCGGATGAAACATATGACGATGACGACGAGGGAGGGTACTTTTCCGCTAGATTCGCCATTTTTCATGCGTAGGAGAGAAGAGGAAAGTTTGGCGCCTACGACGACGAGTTGGAGGGCAGCGAATAGCTCGCCGATGTTTTTGAGGGAGGTGGTGAGCCAGGCTTTGAAAATGCCGCCGGATGAGGGGGAGGCGAAAAAGGCGCGGTGGAGAGGGGGAGTGAGGCCTAGGAGGGCTCCGAGAAGAGCGCCGAGGAGAGGAGCATTGACGAAACTGTAGATTGTGGATATTATCTTTCGAAGTTTGAGAGGGATTCTCTTCCATCCTTTTTTGGATTTTTTTGCGGCGGTAACCCCGCTTCGGGCGATACTGCGCGGAAGAAGAGTGGATGTTTCGTTTGAGTATTCTTCTTCTTCTTCTGCGGTTCTTCCGGCTGAGTTGGTGGGATTTGCATATTCCTCGTCGCTTTCAGTTGGACTGTGAGAATATGTTGGTTTTGAGTCGTCGGGTTTGTCGGGTGCTTCTTCGTCGTCTAGAAGTTTGGGACCCAGAGCGAATGTAAGACTATTTCCTACCATGGAGGAGACGAGGAAATAGGATTTTGCGCGGCTGAGGGCAGCGGCGGAAGTGTCGGATTCGGACATTGTTAGGTCGGTGAGAATACCGGCTGTGTCGAGAGCTTGGATTAAGAGAAGTGGAAGCGCGGTGGTGTTGTTAAAACATACTGCAATATTGTTAGGGGCTTGAAATATAGGGAAGGGGAAGGGCAAGCGTAACTTACTGGCTGGTACACACCAAGCGGGGAATTTAAATACTCTCTTAAGAAGCAGTCCCAATGCCATCGATGATAGAGTATATATCAGAGCCCATACTTTACAAGCATTAGTTTTATACATACGCAGGCAATTGGGCAAACTCACTCAACACTGGTACATATCTAAATGCAGTATCCGATTTCAATTCCTCTCCAACATTTGTAATTAAAAGCGCCGGTAGAAACAACCTAACAGCCGTTTTCGAAATATCTCTTGTGGAAGACTCCTTCAACAAATTGAACCTCGATGCAACAACTCCATAACTTATTGTTAAGAGAACTGTTAATGAAGCTTGCAGAGCTCCTAGAAAAACAGGAAGAATACCATCTGTTGCAGAATCCGAACCTCTCATATTTCTTCCTACTGATGCTTTTGAAATGAATGAGAAATTATTGAAAGGAAATAGATGTTGTGGAAAATGTTACACAACATGACAACATGAGAGATAGTAGTAAACTTATCTAATAATTCATTTACCTGTCGCTCTAATACGCGTTCAAAGCCCACCGACGCGGCTCAGACGTTTGTAAAATCTTGGTGCCAACATTGTCTAATGTGCATAACGTCATATTAACCGGGGACACAAAGAATGGTCTGGCCAGCTAATTAGTAAAATTGGCGAGAAGGAAGAGTTTCAATCCATGCAGGTCCGTCTCAATTGATGGAAAGAATAGGAAACAAGCTTTTTAATCCAGATCTTGGTGGGTTCATGGCCCATTTTGAAGGTGCCAGAGAAGTGTTTGCTGGGAATTGGATGACTACGATGTATGAAGTGTATACATATTTTATCTCGTATCTCAATTCGTGTGTACTTTGTAGAACTAGACAATTTGGATACTGTATGTGAGATTGGATGTCCATTTAGAAATAAAAGACCATTTTCTTCAGTTATGCATGTACAGAGAGTAATGGATGAATTCCATCTCATTGATGGAATGATAGCTATTTGTTATAAAGGGCGAAGACGTTGACGTTGACGTTTTCATCACGAGGAAAAGAGGGACCAATAAATTGGTCCGTGCCTACATTCATCCATCCACTATCATTTGGTTCACGTCAATCGTGCATGTATTGATGATCTATATCCTACCTCTCGAACAAAAGAACCCGTTCAACATATTCGTTCATGTACGAATATGGATTGATTTTGCTTGGTTGAGTGTTCCTGCATGAATAGCATCGACGAGTCTTCTAGTGAAGCTGTACCAAGCATGGTATTGCTTAAAGGTCCGGTGCAAAACCATGTGCTATCGGGTTTCCACTGGATGTATTGAGGGATGCAGAGATTCCGAAACTATTCGAGGATGAGGATATAAGCTTTGGCACAGAGAAAATTTGCTTTAATTTAATGGGGGATTGATGAAATTTGAAGGTATGTATGATGTCTTTTCTACCATTGGCAAGCCGACATTTCGGAGGACAATGAGGAGTGATTCAAAGTATCCAGAAAGTTCCTCTTGTGACTGATACCGTGTTATCTTCCAGAAAGACCTTTACGAACCTAATCATGAAGTCTTCGAGTACGAGCTGCTACTCCCCGAGCATGAATCTATGGAATCGAAGCACAATATGTTGTTTTAGTGACACATGGAGGTTTCTGTCATTACTTAATTGAGGACGGGACAGTCAATGAGTTGAGAAAGGGTATTATCCTGAAGGCATCCGACCTCTCCCTTTGGAACTCCTCTAATAATCAAGGTAATGGTCACAAGGATTGCGAATTCCGAAAGTCCACATTTACGAAAGGCTCGACACCAGAAAGGGCTCATATTTTTGGGATTGGAAAGGGGAAGCATTGTATGGAGAGGAGAAAGGAGAAGGTTAAGAACAGTAATGTCGACTTTCTGCTATCTCACGATTTGGTCAAACGATTCACATATGCAATTCCAGAAAACAATAACATTTGCAGCTCTAGGATAGCATATGTGTCAAAGATAAATAAAACCTAGTTTGTTTGTCCGCCTCTCTGTTTGCAGTTGGAAGGTCAACGGTTAGATAGTGATATAAAATCTTTATCCATTTATATAGATATATATTGGCTCATTAAGGTTAAAGAGTGTCGCTTTCTTAAGCTTTTGCTGTTTTGATTTATGAGAGGGAAGGGATACGGTTTAAGTGGCGCTTGGTATTGGTAGCTTGGCGAGGAGATGCGATGAGATGGGATTGTGTTCATTTTTGGAGAATTTTATTTTGCATCTTAGTATAGTTGTGAGAAAACGTGTTTGCTTCCCTAATTATTTTAGTTGCCGACAATGAAGAATTTATATGTGTACATTTTGCATAGGTAATATAGAGCAATCTTTGGCTGTGGGTTGGGCACAATCGATCCTTCCCTTTCGACGTCGTTGTTAACACGTGATATTAGCAACATAGGAAGGAGTCATCATTCAGAAGCAAGGCATCTATGTTTTTCTTCTGATTTTAACTGAAGTCGAATTTTCCTCTCATCAAGAATGTCAAAATAAATATCAGGTAGACTCCGTCAAATTTCGTCTGGAGACATCAAAATTCCCTCTCTCCTATTTGCCATCCTCATTTTCGATCAACAAGACACATCTTCCCGCGTAAATCAACTTTTGAGCTTCAAATCTCACTCTTTGAGTTTTCAATCGTGTACTTATTGCGAGTCTTGCATCAATCAGTTCGACCTTATTTAATTGTCCGCCAGTCTTCCGAGTACGCAAATGAGAGCATATTTTAAAACATCGAGTAGTTGAGACTGAAATCTCTAACCTTTCTCAGATCTGCTACCGCCAAAATGAATGCTCAGCAGGAACTTGAGAGAGCTGGAATTTTCGGTGCTACCGTAGCACCTGGAAGCTCCGTGACTGTAATTCACCAGCCACAAATATCAGTATGTTGCCGTCCTCCTTTGTGCGTTTAAATACCTGCGTGGTTGTGACTGACTGATCCATGTAATTGCAGCACACAGTCTTAAATCGAATTAAACAACTTGAACAAGCAAACCAGGTAGCCAAGTCAAGACGTGTGGAGCAGGATAGCAGGCTTGCAGCTCTATTGAATAGGATCCAGAGTTTGGAAAATCGGCTGTGGAATTGGGAAAAACACCTCGAGCTTCAGAAAACAGAAATCATGAATCTCCAGACGGATATCGCAACCCTTAGAAGATCCCGAGGTTGATGCAACTTTAATCAAGAGTCACACAACGGCCCTCAAAGAACACCAAGATTTTATTGTCAATACAGTCCAAAAGCGTATAAATGCTGTTGAAGAGGTCTTCAGGTCCCAAAAGGCGAAAATCAATGATCAAGAGCGCGAATTTAACGAGAAGTTGGCTTTAAATCAATCCATTTTGATGAAAAATCAAGAGCGTGAATTGAGGGAGAATTTTACGTTGTACGAGTCAAATTTATTTCGGAAAATCAAACAGAATATCCTGGCAGAGTTGCTGAGTCTGTAAACTGTATCTGTAGATGAGGTTAGTGGAAAACTTGAGCTGCCCATCATGAGTGTTTTCTATCTTCATGGCTTTAGTGGCCCACATTCAATTCATACAGCTCCATTTCCACTACCACTTCGAGAAGGTACTGACTTCTTGGTATCTTGATAGAAAATAGAACCCCAAGAGAAAGAGAGTGTGGCAACAGAAGACCTTAATGGACTTAGACAAATAAGCGGCCAGAACAGTGAAATAATAGGTGCTGGATTTGATAAAGCAGATGTCATGAACACTGATATGGATGATAAAATTAAGGTACGCCCCATGGACCTCTTTCTTTTTTCTACAAGTACACGTCGTTGTGTGTGTTGCGAGTGTCAATTGAAAGTCTCCACTGTGTTAATGTCTCTTGTTCTCCACAGGAAGAAGAATTTGAACTGGAGTTGGACTTCTAGTAGTTCATTGATGTGATGGGCATGGAATACCGATAGATACATAAGAGTAGTTCTGAGACATGGGAAATGACAGCTTGCTGAATTTAGGTGATCAGAAGCTCAGATGTATATACAGGATCTTAGAGTTTGCTATGTCTTCTGATCTTCTCCAATCCATACATACGACTTTGCTAAAAGGGTTTGAAGAGACCTGTACTATGTTCTACTACCTGTCTAAGTGAATGATACTATCTTCTTTACGCCAGTCACGCATTCACCTCTTTCCCACTGCCTCCAACCACCTGAAAAAACCTCCATACTTCTGGATTTAAAGCTATTCAAAGCACACGGAGGCCTCACCAAAGGCTTGAGTGTTCTAATCAATGGAGATTTCTAAATCTTTAGAGCTTGAAGACGGCTTCGTAAGTTTAATTCCAATATTGATCTTGACACTTTCACACTCACCTGAGATTCCACTGACATTTTCGATAAAGAAAAAATCCTCCATAGCTTTCGACCAAGACGCTCTTGAGCTAAACAAACGAATGGAAACAATGAAGACAGAACTTCAAAAGCATAAAGACAAGAACGACGGACATATGAGAGAGTTGGAGCGGATTGAAGAGCGGCTGAGGGATATAGCAAAGAATTTACGGGAGACAGGCGCGGAGCACAAAGATTGTTGTGGTTTGGTTGATTCTGGAAAAGGAGATGGAGATGGGGGTGGAGATAAAGATGGAGATGGAGACATGAGGAAAGATGGTCAGGTAGAAAAGCCGTGATGGATGTAAGTGGATGCGCTAGCTTTCGATTGTCGAGTTTTCGAAAGCTTTGGCAGACAACTGGGCGCTGCGTCGGAAGGCAATTACTGATATCTTTGTCTCAACAGGTAGATGAACATTTGATGTATTTGGGTCATGAAATGGAGTCGATATCATACAGAGGTTGGGTACAAGGGTACAAAGACTAGTGGAAGAATGCGCGCAAGCTTTCGTATTCGATATGAAGCTTTGAGCTCTGGAGAAAAGGATTTATAGAATTCAAGGGGCTCATTCAAGGTTTACTGCTGAAATTCGTTAAGAGAGAAGATGTTAGAAGGGTCAGTATCTAAGCCACGTGATCCTTCAACAGCAATATTGCTACATCTCCCTCAGAGATCCGAGCACGTCTACAATAATGCAAGTGTCACATCAGAGACTTTCAGTACGAGCAGAGAAAGCCAAAGACGCTGTGAAATATTTTGAGCTACCATCAATTTTCAGCATCCGAAAACTTCGATTGCCTAAAACAAGCCGATCTTCTGGAAGGAAAGAAGAGAAAGCTGACGGGGATTGATATGCTATGCATATCTAGATTGGAAAGGTTGGATGAAATTATCTCGAGGAATTTGAAGAGGGTCCTGAGAAGCAGAGAATTGAACAGACTCGATGGTTTGTATTGACATTTATATCATTTCCTGGCACAATTACACTTAATTCTGGGTCTGCGGAAGAAAGTCTTCGAGAAACTACGTTAGGGATAGGAAATCTAGCGCCCAGAGTCTTCTTGTAGATTTCCAAAAATGAATCTACATTAATTTCCGTGCAGGCAGGATAGCACAAATTGCATATGTCGTTCATATAGTGTATTACAGTAGTGATAATGGCGTCACAGGAGGAACTCCTAGGGCTTGAATATCAAAACATAGTGTGGTAGATATGGCGTTTCATTATCTTTATGACGAATGGTAATCAGAACCAATTAACCCTTCTTATGAAATCTTATCTATTGAAGTGAGTCCCTAAAACTGTACATGCTGCTTACAGTCTTGATCAAGTGAATCCTTAATTTAGTGAGCTATTTTTCTTTTAGTTTTGAAGCTACCCATATACTTCATCTTCTTTGCTTAAGTCCAAAATTTCCTCTCGCTCTTCAGGAAACCTCTCACACTAACTTACAATACACCAAATCTCCCCAACATCTACAATGTCTCCAGATAATGGCGAAATCTTAGATGTGTGTATCTCGAGCTGCTGTCCACTCAAATGAAAATGAACTTGTTCTGACTGTGTCTTCTTTCCAGTTTCTTGCTAGAATGGACGATGCCACCCAAAAAATCCATGAGAACACACTCCGAATCCAACATATTCTGGCCTCTGGCGTTATCACACCAAAAGAAGATCAAAAAGTCAAGGAGTGGAGAAGAACAATCTCAATCAATGAAGCTCTTATGGTCTGCTATAGGTTTTACTTGAGAGCTTTGCACACGGAGGGACTGAGAAAAAAAGATAAAATCGAGGCAGGAAGACAGGCGTATATACTTTACCAAGATGCTTGGGCTCTCCTAGACGGTGAGATAATTACCCCATTTCCAATTTCATCTGATCTTTCACATTATCTCGACAAATGACTCTCCACGGATATCACTAACCTTCGGCCAATAGAATCCATCTAAAACTTAGAGCGAAAATAGTCAATTCGAGGCGTTGGGTACGGGAAGGAACATATACAAATGGGACAGGACATCCTTTGAGCTTGCAGTTAACTGGCTCTAGAGTGGCAGAATTGACATATCTTCCAAAATACTATAAGTGCAGTATGAAATAATTCTCTACAATTTCCTGTGAAAGTGAATTCAATTTTGAAAAGTGAAGACACATGATCTCGTCTGCTTACCTACTGTAAAGACGGTGACCTCAAATTTCCTACTCAAGATAATATTTATACCGCGACCCTTCTCGAAAGGCATACAGCTTCATGAAAGTCTGAATAACATATTCAAAGCAAACTTCAAACTTCTACACTTCAAAGTTTACGCACACTACCTTCGATTCAATAAACTTCATTCCCATCTCCAGAATGGCCAATCCCGACAATGTGCTGAATGCTCAACTTGCCAGACTTGTAAGCTTCAGCCTTATCTTTTCTTCCTTTCCCTTTTCACACCCACAGCTAACCCTAAAATCTCTTCCTCAGAATCAATCTGCCAGAGATCTTCAGGCTTCAACAGAAACAACAAACGCATCCTTGATGGAACTTATGAGGGAGGTTGAAGAGCTGTCGCGCGAGGTTATTCGAAGAACCACAGAAATAGAGAGAGAATTGGCATTGGCATTGGCTATCAGAATACTGGAGGATCTGAGCAGACTCGGCAGGGAAGCCATGGAAGAATGATGCGATATGGTTGATGGAAAAAACGTGAATGCGCTCCAACTTCCCCACATTACCGTCGCTCATTGTTTGTTCCATCATAATTCACAGCCGTTGCTTTTCGTACAGAATCCGTCTTGCTTTTTTGATCATCTGCATATCTGAACTCGAACGCAGCCATTCTCTACAGCCAGCCAAGAACCACAAAGCAACTTTACAATCAGAGATTTCTTCCCCATTCGAAAATGGACCCTACTGCTGGCGACAAGCTAGATCTTCAGCTAGCAGCAGTGGTAAGTTTTTATTCCAGTTCTTCCAGTTTTCTCATGCAGGGCTAATCATTGACCCTGTCTTGCAGAAAGAGATCATTAGACATTAAAGTAACAGCTTTGGTTATGGAAGGAGGAGAGAGTCCATAGGAATGAGACAGTGAAAATTAGGAGAGCACGTTCAACTCTTGAGCATTTGCAAAATGTCATTGAGGAAGCAAACTTGCAATAGGATAGGATATATATAGAGGGATTCTGGAAGGAAGGGAAGGCTGTGGAGTTTCTGAAGTTGCAGACCGGAATATGGCTTGGGGCGTCTGAATTAGTATCAAGGGATTGGTGCTAGTTAGATTTCATTATATGCAGTAATAAAACTTGATCAGAGCTACCTACTACTTTATATATCCGAGCAAAAATTGATTTCTTGAACTGATTTGGATGGACGTGTAAGTAAGTTGGGTGGTAGTTAATAAATATGCGCTGTAGCATGATGTGAGAAGATAAAAGATAAAAGATGCTTAAAGAAGAGCAATAGGGAAGAGGAGAGATCCAGGGTCTATGGGCTATCATAAAGAAGGTTTCGGGCTTCACACCCTGTAGCAGATATGCAACAAATGATGTCGGGCTTTATTTATATCACGTGTCTAGCTAGCCGGCTTGGACAAGGTCATTTCAGCGGAGTGAGACTATATTATCTAGAGAGTACTACAGTTGGCACGATAGTGAATTCATATCATTGGTCAATCCGTTGCTAAGAGAGAAGGGCGATGGAAAGATCGTATGGGTAGTAACCTATGACTGTAATAGGGCATGGCTTAGAATGTTATTTGAGGTAGGCCGAATACATATGTATGGAAATAGCCAGAAAGCGGTTTAGTGCGACCTCCATGCTAAACCACTTTCCAACCATTTCTGTATTTCCTCACCTAGCATTCAAGAGGCTCTCTATGAGAGCCTCGTATAGCAAGGTTACTCGCTGCTGGTATCACCATTGGAATAAACGAAGCTAATATAATACTGTACTTTAATAGTTTTCTGGAACATCGGTAAATCGCTTGAGGAGCTAACTTATAAACTACGAACGAATTTGATTTAGGTGTACCATTTAACACACTAATTAAGCTACGAACATAATGACCTATTGTCTTTCGAAGTCCTTAGCCTTAGAGCGCCAAGGGCTCGCTTAAGTTACGCTAGTAGCTGTACCGGTAGATTGGCTTAAAGTGTTCTCCATTTCAGAATAGATCTCTGTCCTCTACCAAACTGCATCGAACTTCAATCCGCATATTACGTGAGAAACTCTCATATTTTACAAGATGGCGATTTGTTCTGTGGCGACTCCAGAAGTAGAAAGAATTCCCAAGACTGGAATCATTGAAAAACTTACTCCCGAATCGGAGAAACATATGTTAGATATGGCGAATTAATCCAATTATACCCTCCTAACTCTCTCCCTTTAATTCAAAGCGAAATAACTGGCTCTTTTCAATGATTCTAGATGGCCTACAATCACACATATTGTTTGGAAATGATTGAATTAAGCAAAAGAGGTATTTATGAACTCGAAACTTGGGTTCGTTACTTCGAGGGAGAGATTCAGGATTTTGGAAACATGGAGAACAAGATTTGATTGCTGAGCGCAATGATTACAGAAAACAGACTCCAAAAGATATTCAAAATCAAAAGGAAAATATCGAGGAGCTAAAAGCGAAGGATGATATGAATGAATCCGTTGAGAGGCTTTGGCCGTGTTGGAAAGTAATGTTTGAAGAAAGGAACGCTCGTTAAGATACATGATGAAAGGAGATCTGGGTATTTTTCTCTTTGACGAACCATGAGGTTCGGCTCGGCTGCTGCGAATAACGCCATTTAGAGTCTGAAGAGACCTAGCAAGGAGACTTAAAGCCACAAATTGCATTGTACGTTGCCAAACTCACTTGAAGTCCTTCATAACTTCTTGAAAGGCGTTCATTTTCTATGGTTGGTTACCTATAAATGCGAAAACTGGTTTCGCAAGTTATTTAGATCTCTAGGAATCTAATGATGGTAGGAAGACTCCGATAACCTTTTTACGGAGTTTCGAAATTGAAGTAGAGAAGAGGTTACAATCATGAATTTAAATCGTCTTCTGGATGATCATAACTTGTAAATGGGGAATCATTTATAATATTTTGACTCCATATTCGGCCCTGTGAATTTCTTAACTTCCATAGGTTTTAGACCTTGCCACGAAAAGTATTTTCTGAAAAATTTCTATGGAAACTATGGAAGCATAATTATGTGCATCTTTATCTCTTTTTCAAAGATTTTCTTTCTACCACAATAGAACTGCGTGGATCCAATTCCCAATGATCGGAAAAATGGCATATAAATCTAGCTCCACCAAATTTTCTCTCAAATGATTCACTATACTCCGCATATTGGTGAATTTCTCTTAATGAGATGTTGTACTGGCTAGATAGGCGCACGTGGCTTTAATGTCTATATACGTTTCGATTTATTCCATACAGCAACTGACTCAACAACTGACTCAGATTTTTACATCTCGGTCCATCAAATTGGTGTCATCGTCCAAATCGAGTCCTTCTACGGCTTCTTCAACTTGCATATACTCGAGTATATCGTCCAAGCTACACCCTCCACCCCTGAACTACGAAAGTGTCATCCATAAACTTCTCTCAGGCTTGTGAACATGTTGGTAAAGCCAGTATTGTAAGTAATTGCAGGCACATCAATGACGATGCTACTAACTCATCCCCTCTCATATCTACATAAAAACTAATTTACTTCATCTAACTAGGAGCAAATACATCGCTTACTCCCAAAGGCGGAAAAGGCGGTCCTAGAATACACCAACAAACTCGCAGAATTCAGTGCGAATTTACATGAGGCAGAAGAAGCTGTTCAGTCGACAATCGAACAATATAAGCATGTCTCTCCAGAAAAACAACGAGAAAATAAGCAGATTTACGAATTAATGTTGAGATCGCGCCTTGAAATGATTGCTGGGGGAAAGGGGGCTGAAGAGGAATTGGGGGGATGGATCGAAAGGTACACCCACATTGAGAAGGCGTTAAGAAAGCGGTTGGAGGAGTTGACGGAGAAGGAGAAAACGGGACAGAATTTTTGAAGAGTACGTCTCTGGTATAAATGAATGTATCTTCGTCGTTTTCTGGATGAGTAGTCTTTAGCAGACAACATCATCTCACAAACTCCATCCTGTACTTCTTCTCGTGAATCATTTCGCGATACAAGTTCTCAATTCATACCTCCAAATCCCATCATCAAGCCCTTTAATATTTCGTAACCTCTCAAATCATCCACCTAAAGTCACTGTTTAGAGCACCGTGTTAAAAACTTGGATAGAATGATTGCATTCCACTGGTACAAACATAAGTAGACCCAATCTCGCGAGTAAATATAAGCACCAATATTCAAATAAGTTGGGTACCCTACTTTTCGGCCACTCTTTCACACCAAAAATAGCCATTTTGCTCTATTAAAAACTTTCTTATTTATGGATATAATTTTTTGAAAGTTTCAGAATTTTTACTATTTTTTATAAAGAGTTATAAAAGATTTAAATTTCACTTTTCGAATTATATACAAAACCTATACAGAATCTAAAATAACTTTTCAACAAAAATAGCTAAAAACGAATTATATAATTTTATTATAATATTATATAGAAAGGGATATAGAAAAACTTGAAATTTATATAATATAAATCTTTTGAAGGATTTATTAGAATTCTTCATTTTGACAGGGGTTTATAATCCCTGTAAAAAATGGAATTCTAGATAGCTACTTTTCTACTAATTATTATTATTATTATTATTAAAAATGTTTTGTAGGATTTTAAGCTATCAATTATTAAATTAAATTATATAGATTATTTTTAACAATTTTTATTGAAAGGTTATTCTATATTTTAAAGTTTTTCAATTTTGTATGTGATTTACTAACAAAATTTAAAAGTGAAAAATGAAAATTTCATTTTGCTTATTTCTCAATTAAAATACAATATAAAATTCTGAAAGTTTTTATACAAATTACTAACTATATAAGAGATTTATATTTAAATTTTTATCAAATTATATCCATGAATAAGAAAGTTATTAATAGGGCAAAATGGCTATTTTTGGTGTGAAAGGGTGTCCGAAAAGAGGGGTGGCCGAAAAGTAGGGTACCCAACTTACAAGCTATCTCTCCTTTGTAACCATAATTTCTTGTTAGCCCACCTCTACTGAACCGCAATCCTTGAAAGAATGCCACTCTTCCAAGCAAAAAGTGATGCAGTGACGATGGATCTCCACCAAGTTAAGAGTGTTGTCCATGCCATCGAAAAGCAGTTCTGTTGTGTATTTAAAGCTATGAACAAGCTCCTCCGGAAAGTAAGTTAACGGAGCCGGATCTCGGAAAAGTGCTGGAAGACTGCAAACGGACCATAGTGGAGTGAGAAGTGTCAAAAGAATCTTGAGACGGCGTAAGTTCAGTGCATTGGTGCTAATTAGATGGTAAGAGAGCGAATGAAGAGTCTGCTGAAAAGACTGACGACAGAGAAACATGTGTGACGGTGTGTTGGCATGGGTGAGGTACATTCCTGCTGATTATAGCTTTACTCCTCTTAGCTTCCGTCGTTGAATACTAATCTTTTTTTTTTCATTAAAGAGACCAGAGGAAGCCAGAGACAGTAGATGCGCGTGGGCAATTTAGCTTGAGGGTGAAGATCATGATCATATACTGTAGGCAAAGAGGTCAACGTTAACAGGTTCACATGGCCTTCCAAGGACCAAGCACTAGTTTCATTTGAATGCATATAAACACTCCCATAGACTTTAGCGTTGATTTGAAAGTGAACTGAAATTTCTGCCTTTATATACCACTAATTATTTACACTCGAGATACTCTTTCTCCAATCTCTTTTCACAGCAACCCCAGCTTTGAAGTTTTCAAACCTCCAAGCAAAAGAAACTTCCGGCACTGTCTGATCTCTTCAAATAAGAATATCTTACCTTTGAAGTATCAGTTGGATAATACTTCTGCATTGTCAATATGATCCGAAAGAGAGCTACTTCCGAAATGATGAGAAACGCTGGAGAGGCCGAGGATGGTCCTGTTAAGAGAGTAAGCAATCTAGATCCCCCATCTTTTAAGATTCATAGATCTTTCTATTTACCCTCTGTTTAGATCAAAACAATGCTCAAAGAGAATGAAGAAAAAGTCACTTTCAGCAACAACGAAACTAAAGAGTTTGAAGACCTAATTTCCAACAACAACAAACACATCGGACTTCAGCGATTGTTTATTAGGATATTGAAAGAGAAAATTAAGGCTGCTGAGAGATGGGCAAAAGCACTTGAGCAAATGAACGAAGAGTACAAGGACGATATCGAAAAGAATAGACAGGAAGTCGTGGAATTGAATGAGGAAAGAAGTGCAATTCTGGCAATTCAAATGGAAGGAGAAGCTCTCGAAGAAAAGTTGCAGAAAGCTACGCAAAAGGATGTGGAGGCTTTTTTGAAGAGTAAATTGGTGAAGGCGGGTTTATCAACAGATAAAGAGAGCGAGGGAGATCAGGAAAGCAAGACTTTGGGCGATGAGAAGAAGATGATCAAGGATAAAATTTAGGGATATACGCTGTGATGTAAGTTATTGCTCTTTAATTTCAATCTATGACTCCCTTTACCATCTACTAAGACTAAATGTTATTGTGCACCCAGATCTCAACGTTAGAAACTAAAGACAATGTATGCGATCCTGGGGCTCGGACATGGACATGGGGAAAGTTGGTGATTATCAGACCATTATCTTATGGCATTGAGATTCTCATAGGAACAAATTTATCTAATAAGAACAAATTCTATCCAATAGAAACAAAAGTTCTCGATTTGATTCACTTTAATCTTGGAAATTCAAATCACTGTTGGTGCCTTTTTGTGAATAAAACCCTCTCTTATAACGTTCAATCACTCGAATTGTTTTCCATCATCCTTTCTTTGATATCCATAATCTTTGAAACTACCAATACATGGAACTTTAATTCCAGAACTACCGTTCCTCAAATCAGTCATCAAACAAACCAACCATGCCACGAAAGAGACCCGCCGCCGAGATATCTGGCGTAGCTGAAATGGCAGAACCCCTTCCAACGGTAAACAAAACTATCCATGTGGTGTCTACATCAAGGCTGATTTAGTACATCATTAGGTCACGGAAAAGCTTCAGGACTGTAATGAATTTATACTTGACATGTTATGGAAAATCGAAAGAGATGAAATCACTATCAATCTCCGTGAGAAACAGCTTCGAATGTATAGAGATGAGATTGACCAACTCCAAGATGGCATTCGTTCCTCTAAAGTCGGACTTGCACTTAGACGCGCATTGTTAGAGTGCTTTAAGGGCCAACAGAAAGATTTGATCGCGAGAAAATCCTTGGAAGACAATCATGCGAATGTGGTGGAGGAAAAGAGGGAGAACGCTGTGAAGGGAAAATGGGAGAACGCTGGGATGGAGAACAGGGAGAACATTGTGAAGGGAAAATGGAAGAAACCGCAGAAAGTGATACAATATACGTGGGTTCCGAAAAAGACGCCAACAGAGATGATGAGAGAGGCTTTGAACGAGATTGAGATTGAGATGTCATCAAAGAAAAAGGTCAAGGTGGAACGTCGGGAGACCTAAGGCAATTCCTTGTGGTGTAAGTTATTATTCTTCCTTTTGATGCATCATTTGTCTTGACTTCATGATCTAATACTGATATTATCTCCTATTCAGATCTCGAAATGTCGAATCGGAAGTTATGCGTGTGTGACTGGGACGTGGGATATGGGATATGGGGGAAGGTCACAGCCATCAGATAGATTTGACATCTTCTGATATCAGCATATTCAATCCAGAAAGTGAACCTTACTATCTAAATCATCTTTGCTCTTTCGTGATATTCACTTCATCTTCCCAGGCTCCATTGAGTCTTTCTGAGTCTTCCCCCGTAGCCCAGTTCTTCTTTTCTTTTACAACACCATCAACCTCAATTCACGATAATTCACGATTCGATATTCATATCCTCTAGCTTGCAACTGTGGCACTGAAAAGAAGCGCTTCCGAGATGTCTAGAGGTGCTGCAACACCCGAGGCTCACCCTCTTGACTCGGTAGGTTACCATCAAGTTTCTCATATTTCTTGCTTTATGTAAACATACAGATCAAACTAATCAGAATCCTTATAACGCAGATCAACAAGTCTATTGCAGTACACGAAGCGATCATGACACACAAACAACAAACAATTCAAAAAGCCGAACAATCCATGCTAGAAAATCAGCTGGAGATCGAGAAATATCAAACCAGGATCAAAGAGCTCAAGAAGTTGAATGAGAAATTAGCAGACGAGTATGCAGCGACGGAAGAATTCGTTAGACGGGCTGAGGAAGAAGGTAGAGAGCTCAAGGAAATAAAAATGCGAGGAGAGGAAATGGAAAAGAAACTGTTGGATACTGCCAAGAAGGAATTCGCGGAGAACATGCAGAGAATGGTTCAGGAGGCAGAGAGTAAGAAGCATTTGCATCATCAGACATTGCAGCAGATAACGGATGAGCCGGCTTTCTATGTATGTGACTTTGAAAGAGGTTGTGTAAGAAAAAACTGAAGAATATCATGGAATTTTATGTAAGTATCCATTGCCCAGCTTTACTTCATTTGCGCTTTCAATTAGAGTAAAACACTACTAACAAGCCTCATCTCCAGACCTCAGAAATTATTGCGGAAGTCATTCAATTCGCAAATCATGCTCGAGCACGAAAGTGGTCATAAGCGTAGAGAGTCAAGATCGATAGAATCCCAAAAATATCTCATAGTCTTTTTTTAACCTGCAAATAACAAAATCAAAAAGGATTTCCACGTAAAACATTTCAACCCTTCCCACATTAATGCAGTGACGGCAACTTCCTTCCCCAGCTATCCCTCATCCATTAGTATAGCGGCGTGAAGTGACCCTAATATATATTCCAACTACGCGAAAAGCCTTCACAAAAGCGTTTCTAACGATGTGGCCTGCATATGGTTCTCACTCTTCGGCCAGCGTCCATTAGTATGAGCGCCTGACCTCATCATCAAGAGTCTCTTAATCAGGGGATGATGGGGTTACAAAAGACTTTTTGCTTTATTTTTTTCAAAGCCCAATTCAGCTCTTGGTGGTGGTTGGGATTTTTTGGAGGAGGGAGGTGGGTCGGTTGATGATTGGCTTGGGGTATATCTTCATTTTCAGATGCCTTCACTGCCTTCGCTTGGTCGATGATTTACTAAATGTGGGTCAATAGCTGGATTATAAACCGTGGAATCACTCACTGTGTAATATCCACTTACGAACAGACTTAGGTATTCAGATAGGGAAACTTTGAATAAGGAATAATCATTTCTAACATACGGCTTACATCTCTAACATCAAAACATTCACTGACCATGACTTCAATGTTTTCTTATTTTCCATCTTGCCATCTTCTTTAAATTCTTCCAAGATCTTCCTCCATGCGCCTTCATTATCAAAACTTTTTCTGATCCCAAATCTTGTGTCAATTTGATAATCGTGTACCTCGAATTACAACTCGAATCCGCCAGCAACAACCATGAAGCTTACTGACAGCGAAGTAGCAGGCAATAATACAGGACAAATGGTGAGCTCAATTATATTAATAGCTCATTCTTCAAGCTTTACTCATTACGCTTTGCTACTTGCAATACAAAACAGCACTTGACTAACACGCAATCCTATAGTTCGACTCTGGAGTTTTCAAACTCGTCACCCAACAATCCGCACAATCCAAAAACAACCTTGCGCAAACTCAAAATGCGATTCGAGAACACCAAAAACAAATCGAAGACTTCCAGATAAAGATGCAAAAGCATGTGCAACAAATTGCAGCATTGCGACAGGAGGAGCAAACCCTATTCGAGGTTGGCAAGGTACAGCGTGAGCTATATGATGTCGACAAGGAGAATAAGCAACGAGAAGTCGGGGAAAGAAGTAATGAGAAGATGCTGGTACACGAGGTTTTGTATGAAGGGGAGTTTTGAGTGACTGCATGCCATCAAACGGTAAGAGCTATCCTATGGCTTCCTCTGTTTCTCGTGACATGCACAAACTTGGGCATGTTTTCCAACTTATCACCAATCTCTGTATTCTTTACCTAGATAAAGAAAGCTAGAAATAAGTGCGAATATTCTGGTCGAGTGCAAATAAATGCTTGATGGATATAATTGCCATATCATAATTGTTGCCGTTGGATGTCTGGGATTATAAAATTGGTGAGGCAGGAGAGGAGAGAGGTATTCCAGTATCTGAACGTTGAATATCATCGGTTTAAAGTTCATTCAATAGAACAATAGTGATTTGAACGCGGGTGGTGGGATTGGTCTCTTATAGAGCGATACTAAAGGATTGGCAAAGCGTTAGGTAGCAAATCGATTTTGTTATTGAGTATGATCTACTCCGACAATGAAAAATCCAGTGATGTTAGACCGCCATTGATGAAGATTTCCATAAAAGCGCCTCTGAAAATGATATCCTCAAGGATTTCTTAACTTCCTTCCACTACGGATTAGCGTTCTACTCGGAAGTGATTGCGTTTGCCGTTTAAGAATTCCCCAAGTACACAAAAACTCAATACAGCAGAGGCTATGGCGTTTGAAAACTCAACATACTTATGTCGAACTGCTTATCGATCAGGAAATATGCACATACATGTGGAAGTCGAACTTTCGAAGGAGTAATTGGTGTACTTCTTTTTCTTATCTTTTCGAGTATCGAGTCCGCTTAGATTTCCATTGTTCCTGGTTTCCCATCATCAACTCTAGCATGCACACTCTTCGACGATCCCATATTCCGAATCCCAAACAGCCCTCTTTTACCTAGCTTCTCCCAAGTAAGAGCTATGGTGGTCACCTGCATTCCTTACTAGGAGCACAGAACTTCTCAAAATATACTAAACTCCGAGATTGACTTATCAGATTATTGGGCATTTGGTACCGAAGCCCGTCCCTCTCATTGTGTTGTGACATGAGGGGAGGCCATAACAGACTGTATAAGCGTCGAAGTGACAGATTCAAAAGAAGCAACCAGTCGCTCAGAATCCTAAAATGCAGAGAGAACCTAGCAATTATGACTTCTTGTCACAGAAATCTCTTGCAGATATCCCATCGCACATTTTACCTCAGCATAAAGACGTTCATGTTTTTTGCATACAAGGATGATCAAATATTGTGATTTGATACACCGTGCCATGAAGCTATCTGCCTCGGAACTTGCCCCCTAATGCATGCCTCGAAAAGCCAGAGCTTGATTCGACGCGATACATTAATTCGAGATGGATTTGGGTGTGTCATAGAGCACGGAGTACACGTTGTGATTTCATCCAGGAAGAAGGACCTGTATCTTTCGATGTATAAGATGGACCAGCCGAGCCAGCTCAGTTTGGATCCTAGGTCGTCAACCTGAGCGAGATCCGAGAAGTGGGTTGGTGTGGCTGTGGGAGCATGACTGTGATCCAAGTGGGTTTGCAAAAAGCACCAACTCAAATATTGCATGTTGCCCCCCACGTTCACAATACTGCAAAGGGGGTGTAGCCACTACTAATATTGGGGCACGAGTATCTTTATCTTCAGCTTGAAGAACCGGTTGAAGTTCAGATTTTGATTAAGCTTCAGGATACCATTTTTGATTAAGTAAAGTCTGACCTCGTTTTAGAAAATCATCAATAATAGGAGATAAAGTCTGGGAGGCAATGTTGCTGATGATTCCGTTCCACATTTCTTTTGATCTGCTTGCAACTGCCAAGATGAATGTAGGAAGCTTGTAAGACTTGAAAATTATGTAAAGTCTTGACGATGTCTAACAAAAGTGGAGGTGAAAAAGCTGAAAAAGGATCCATCGTGAGCCCAAACCTACAACCTCACGCCTAACAATATTGGGTTCGCTCGGTTTGGTAACACCCACGACAAGTAAAAAGTTGTCACTTTGAAGTATCGTTACGAAGTTATTTCTTAGCTGGTTTGGAGGTATTGGTGTGCCGGATGCCGAATGCCCTGCACCACAAGAAAGCCACTACTCGTAGTTCATGCAGGTATCCGGAAAAAGTGTGATAAAACAAAAAGTAAGTTCGTCTCTCACATGGTAGGACCACTAAATCATTAGCATCTACCATATCTTGTGTATTATGCGCTCTCTTAACCCTGTATATGTTGACCTAGAAATGCCTTTAGGATGATAATTGGAATTGAAAACGTTTGCGAGATGTTTATTAGCATGGAGAGGAAGGTGCGTGTTGCACGTGATATATGCGTGACTTGGTACGCAAGCTACCCCTTTACATGCGAAATTGCGACCAGCGTCGACGGCTAGAGCATTTCGAATAATTTCTGAAATTGATGGTCAAATTAATTCATTTGATTGAATTCCGTGGCAAAGTTTGGGTCAGAATAAGCAACGACGTTGAGACGTTTCTTATCAGCATGGGGGCGTGCCAACTTATCAGATATGACGAAACATTTAATGCGGAAGATATCCCCATTTGAGTAGTGGATCAACAAATCCGGTCCATTATTTTTCCACCTAGGTAGATAAGCGAAACAAAGGAGAAATTGCCGATCTTTCGGACAAGTTCCTTTTGAATTCTTGAGTGTCTCCAATTGACCAATCGGGAAGAACGCTACGGTTCTTGTATTTGTCTACATTGGAGCAAAATTGGAGAGAGACCTTTGCCACGCGCGTACCAAAAATGCAATTTGAGGACCTTCACCATAATTCAACATGCTATTGCATGTTGGAAGTATGGGTGGCTCGGTGGGTGGTGGATGTTATATTCGGAAGTCTCCTTGATTGGCAGCAGGCATAATTTCCATTCTTTAAAACCGGTTGTCCATTTACATACCCAAAATAGCCATCTTATAACATCATTAATGCTGCTCCTAGTCCCGCCTTCAATACTTGTTATGTTATAGTATGTTATGCCAATGCAGGAACCTCAGTCATTATCAGACGATCATATTGCAAGCGTGGCAAGATGGAACGAAATTAGGGTTTGAAGCATTATTACTCGTCAACCAGCCACGAGGACTACAGCTGCCTCCTTCCTGAATGCACGTCGCATAACAATGTAACAATTACTAGATCCCAGCAATATATCATGGCATCGCGCCAAGCTTCGAGCTATGGGGCGAGCTAATCCCTGAAGCTTATTAGTTGTAGTGTAAATTCTCCACAACGGCCATGTTTCATCCTCGAGCTGAAGAACTTCTATGTACAACAAATCATCAAAAATAGAAAATTCTTGAAAAGACTTTAATGGATATATGATATAATATCCACACATCTTCTTGGAAAACAATAAAACTTCACCAACCAATTAATCATAAGCTCTAGATTCATCTGATTCAAGTGGGGGACAAGTGGGGGACAAGTGGAAGACAAGTGGACGACAAGTGGGAGATACAAATATCGACAGCATGACTAATAATCGAATTTTAAAATGTTGCTTGATCTTGGAATGCGCATGAATTCATTCAGCTCGAGCTATCTCCATCATATTTGTGTGCATGCGAAGTCGCAGATCATTGAATACTAGAGCTGCCCTATTCGCCTTCCAACCCTGGATAGCTGAATTCGGGAATGCGTAAAGTGGCTTGTACTTGGTTGTATCGTATGCCAGGAACTGATGGTAGTTCATTCGGCTTGGTCTTCGGTATACCACCCAAGTCTATACTCCTCTTCACCTGATAGAGTTATCCAGTGATCACCGTGTGAATACCCTGGATATCATTTCTTTTGCTATTCTTATCAACTTGCCTTCCAATATCAAGATACGACATGCGATATAGTATTATCACCTTGTGCTAAGTATCAAGAAATCTCACGAACTGACATCATGTAGTTGATATGACTGAGCTATGTTGGCCTGGACAATACCAGGAGCGGGCTCAGAAAAATCTATAAAGCGAAAGAAATTTCCTCTTCACAATCTTTCTTTAATTCCATCCATCATCACATCCTCATTCAAAGCTTCTACAACTCAACCAAACTTCAAGAAACCAACTTTTACTTCCATCAAACCAACCATCCAAACTCCTTCATCAAGATGATTGCCTCAAGAATCAGCATCATAGTCAGCATGACTGCACTCTTCACAACCGTCCTCTCCATGCCCGCAACTCTCGCTTCTCGACAAGATGCCATCTGCAGCAGCGGCAACCCCCAATGCTGCGACGTCAACGTCCTCGGGATTGCGGATCTCAACTGCGAATCTCGTATGTCTCCCCCTATTCCCACCATATTAGCATAGTACTAACTCGATACCTCGCAGCCCCAGCAGCATACACCGATGCCGCATCCTTCCAAACAGTCTGTGCCGCAGCCGGAAAGATCGACATGTGTTGCACTCTCCCTATCGTGAGTTTTACTATGCCTTTTGTCAAATTCCGCATACTAATTATGCATATAGTTGGGCCAAGCTCTTCTTTGCACTGCTCCGGCTGGTGCTTAGAGAATCCGCGAGATGCGTCATATCTGTGCTTGGATTTTTATATATCGCGTTTGGGAGGATAGATTTTGATTCTATAATGTCGGTTGTTTGGATGCTGGATCTTTTTCGAGCCTTTCACGCATATAATGTACAGTATGTTTGGATAATGGGAGCTGCGTCGATAGGAATTGGATAAGAGTACTAAATTAGTAACCAGATAATACAATTTTTCATGTTTATGTACGCGGAATGGATAGGGTCTAGGTTTTTGAACTTTTAATTTTCCCATTGTGACTTTCATGAATTAGCGATTGATCGATACATGCGAATGGCCACGAGTGCAATATTGATAGCGGCGATTCTCTCAACATGCTATCCAATCCGCTTTATATCATGATCTTTATACCACTCTTCAATCCCTCAATAAAGAAATGCAGATCAAGTGGTCTCTGAATGTTTCAAAACGAGTATATTCTGACATCTCTAAAAACAACTCCACCATGCTAACCCTATCTCCTCTACCTTCTCAAGCTCAAATCACTCTCCTATCTCGTCCGCTTACCGCCCTTCTCTTCACGCGATCTCGCTGTTCTCTTTTTCGGCATCCCATCAATATCTCTTCTACCAGACGTACGTACAGAAGTCGCATCTCTCCGTCCATCTCTCGAAGCTTCTTCTTCTTTACGACGTGAAGATCTTCGACTCTCACTATTATTCTCCGAGCCAGATTGAGGACTGGGCCGATATGCGAGTGCGTTGTCTCAGAAATCGGGTCCTCGGGATCGAGATCGAGATCGAGGTTGTGGGTGCGATACTGGGTTGTTGATTGTGGTCCATCCTCGCGATGTATATCCTTGTTGGGGTGGCCTGTCAATGGGTGGCTTCGCGCGTGATAATGCTTCGGCTAGTGGTGGGGTGATTCTGTATAGGTCGTCGTTATTTGGATGCTCGGAAGTCGTTCTGCTTGGTGCTCTGCTACTTGATGGTTGTGTTCTACTATTCGATGGTTGCGCTCTGCTACTCGATGATTGTATATCACCTCTCGATGCGCTTGTCCTGCTACTCGATGACTTGGTCGTAGTCGTACTCGTGCCAGAACCATGTGGATTCCGTATCTTCAACGGAAATTCACCTTCATGTCCCCAGCTATTCCACATCTCTAGCCGTATGTCGTATATATCAGCCGGCTTATTCACGCATCTAGGCATCCAATCTCTTATCAGATCTTCAATCTACCCCGGATCAGCATCTGAAATGTCGCAAAGAAATTTCCGAAATTCCCAATCTGTCACATCAAGTATGTATGCGCCCGGTGGTCCCGCTTCCAGGTCTATCTGCCTACTCTGCTTTACTTCTCTCTTGTTAAGCTTACTTCCTTGGTTGTATAACCTACTTAAAAGGCCTGTAAAGTCATCCCGTTTCAGAAACACTTCCTGGTCTGCCCCGGTATCACTGTGAGAAGTGTTTTCCTTCCGATATAGGTAGTATGCCAGGGCAAAATCATCCCAGAAAATTTCCTTAAGCCCATGGGCACGAGGAATTTGGCTCTTTTGTTTCTCCTCCTTGAGCTTTGCGGAATTCACTTGCGTATCGATCTCTACCCTAGCCTTACTAGAATTTAGAGCATTGTACTTCTGTGAGAGCATGACGCCATTCATACCTAAACCTCCGAAGCGATGTTTTGCGACCATTTCCCAGTCTCTGTTAAAAATGGGTATCAATTCTTTTTCTGCAATACGCTTAAGATAATCGAGATTCTCTTGATCCACCAAACGGTTTTGCTGGTGGGGAGGTTGGGGATACTTTGAGTCAAGTCAGGCGCCTTTCTCTTATTGCTGGCAATATCTTGCTTCATTTTAGTAACGAACCGACTAATAGCGTTGAAGCTAAGATCCTTAAGATTATGTTTCAGAAAATATTCGTAAAGATATTGATCATCGTTCATCCCTCTTTTGTGGTGTGAAAGAACTCAAGTGTAATGAATATCTTTTGCCTATCGATGTGTAGGAGAGCGCCTCTATGTATACACATAGTAAGAATTCAGGACCAGGTACTCCGACCTATTGCATTGGAAACGTGTAACAATTAGCTCAGACTATTTAATACATAGATTGATGATTAACATGAATACCCACCCATTTGCAAGTTACTATGAATTTGATGTGTCTTGGCCTGGACAAGTAGTCGGCTTGAACATAGAGTCACAAAATTTGTATTGATACAGGTACAAATAGTTGAACAGTGCAAAAAGATCCATTCGTACATGATGCTAGTTTTTCGTGTAGACCACTCCAAGATAGAAATCATTCATCAGCTATAAGAAAGCAATCCACTTGGAAAAACGCCAATTTCCAAATTTGTTCCGCCGTGAAAAGCACATCGTTACAATCTGAAGCCTAGCATTCAAACGAGTACGTGATATCAATTGAAAGGCGTAATCTGCCAGATTATTATCGGATGATACCCAACAATGTATCAAAACAAAACGATTATTTTGAAAAGCATCCAATCACGCCACGAAAAGTCCAATGGCATATCATATCTCTTACCAAAAGGCGAGAAACACTAATAATAATAACAATCATAACAACAATAATAATAGCAACAATAATAACAACAACAACAACAACAACAGCAGCAATAGCAATAATAGCAATAATAACAATAACAGCAATAACAGCAATAACAGCAATATATATATCAATATTCTGAGAAGGAAATTCATAAGGTCTAGAGCAGGTTAAGAAAGCGGGGCCGCGGTCTAGGTCTAAACAGCAGTTCAACAGCAATATGCGCTCCGCACCACCAACATAAATCTCCCCAAATGACAAACGACGATATTAAACGCCACACGCAGTACAACGTTCTGGACATATAAATCTATCCAAACATCAAAATAAACAATAAAAGACCTCTTCTCAAGACTCTCAGAAACTGGGGTAAGAACGAGGAATCCTTGATACAGAGTAAAGCTTATTACCAATGAGTGGGGTATGTAATTTCCCAAGCCACCCACCACACTCCAATCCCGATATCATAATCTGGTCCCTCTCCAACATTAACTCTGAGCGCCACACCCGCATTACGATGTACAGCCGCAACCAATTTCCTAGATATATACGTAAGGAAAAGTCTAAAGGGTTTTTAATTTTTTTCGAACAGTACGCATGTGATTACCCAGTACCAGCATTCGATTTCCCTCTCTAGGTAAGCGAAATAACAAGCTGGAATTGAGTACATTGTACATACATTGTTAACACCTTATTTTTTGGTCATGTACACGGTAATAAATACAGTATCCAATTTCGAAGAGCGTTGCCCCCTCCCCCAAAAGAAACCAAGATTCGGCATCCTTCGCGCCTGCATTCGGGATATGATCGCTTCCCCGGAGATTTTCCTAGTAGAACTCATCTGATCGTCTGATTGGTCCGCTAGTCCTCAAAACCTCTCCCTACATCTCATCTCGATTTCGCGTGAACGTGGAGAATGGATAAATGACACGATTGTATTTGAGTTCGCACAAAGCTGTATGTATGGTGGAAATTTTGTGGGGCGGGGCCTCGTATCGCGAAGATCAAGAGTTGTGAATTCTTATATCGTGCTGGGCTTTGTCATCGGTGTGTGCAAATTGCACATGAGAAGATGGTTTCATGGTAAGTGGATTGGGACTCAGGGGGTGGGAGTTTGGATTTATATAAATTGAGTTGTGCGTGCCAGTTTTTGTAACGTTTGATTTGAAGTTTGTTTGGATACAAATTTGTTTTATTCATTTTTTATATATATTTTTTTGGTTTCTTCAGTTGTGTAGGACCTGCAACGAATCATGAAGTTCTGGGGTCTTTTAACTACAGTCTTGCCATTAGTATTGGCAAGATCAGGAATTATATCAAGGTAAGAGCATTAATCTCTAATTTTCTTCCACCAATACTCACAAGTCCCCCAGAAATTCCTCATATTTCTACAAAGGCCATGACCTTTCCTCACTCCTTATGGTCGAGCAAGGCGGTGCGATATTCAAAGACACCCTCAAAAACAACGCCACCCGACCCGCCGAAGACATTCTCGGTGACGGCGGCATGAACAGCGTACGACTTCGTCTATGGGTCAATCCGGTTGGTGGCACATATGGTCTTGACTATAATCTCAAGATAGCCAAGCGCTTGCAAGAAAAAGGATACAAAATCTATCTCGATATGCAGTTTTCGGATTCCTGGGCCGATCCAGGTAAACAACGGCCGCCAGCAGCATGGCCTAGGGAAGTGAACGCTCTGTCCAAGACGCTGAGAAAATATGTCAAGGATACTTTAATCTCGTTCAAAGACGCAGGGATCGACCTTGATATCGTCTCCTTGGGCAATGAAATCCGTCGTGGAATATTATGGCCCTTCGGCTTTGTAGATGTGGATATGCAACCCGCGAGTTCCCTGAATCAAAGGTTCGCATCCTTTGCTATGCTCTGGAACGAGGCACGCGCAGGCGTCGACGATGCGCTTGCGGCCGGAGTGCACAAACCGCAGATTATGATCCAAATCGACAATGGCTGGAACCTTACACTTCAACAGCACTGGTTCGAGGCCGCGACCGCCAATGGTGTCCCGCTCTCCGCTTGGGATATTTTTGGATTCACTTTCTATCCTTTCTATGGTACTGATGCTACCTTCGAGAATCTCCGCACGAGTTTAAATTGGGTGGCCGAAACATATCGCAAGCCGATTCATGTTGCGGAAACAGATTACCCGGCAATTTGCGATGGGAAGTTCACTCCCATTCCCCCGAGTAGCGAGCCGGATATTCCATATTCGGTGGCGGGACAGCTGGAGTGGATAGAAAATGTGATTAGTATTGTGAAGAATGTATCTTATGGGTTGGGAAGTGGCGTGCATTATTGGGAAGCGGCGTGGTTGAATAATACTGCTTTGGGAACTCGTTGTAATGATGTGCTTTTATTCGCGGCGGATTCTAGTGCGTATCCAATTACTGTGGGATATAGTAGGGAGTCAGTAGCGATGTTTAACTAGATCTTTAGTTGTTAGTAAAAGACTTTAGGGGTAATATAATGCCTTTCGAATAATCAGATTTATACGATATGATTAAAATTTATAAAAATTCTTGAAATTGATGATGTATATAATGTAATTGTGAGAACAAGAAATACTGCATCAGCCCACGGGTTCTTGAGACTAAAACGATTGGAGGCTCAACAAATCTGCACAATAAAATGTGCGTGTTCCGAACATATCACGTCAAAACACCATATCTCACTCCCTCATGATAGGTCCCTTCAACCGAAATGCATACTACCTATCGCCGAATTCCAAGCCTAAATCCATCCTTTAACCCATTTTTCCATCCACGCCCACTGAATGCCCTCCAATTCTGCCAGTTGTGGGCTGGCCATGAGTGCCTCGCCCATATCTTTATCAGCCCGGGTAGTCTCTGGTAACGTCTCAAAAAATTCCAACAACTTTATTGCTGGATATTTGGCGAGTATCTCCGTAAGCTCCATAGTACTGGACATAGCACTGTCTCTTGCTGTCTCTCGAAGCTTTTGGAGCCATGATGTGTATGGAATCACGGTGACAGCAGGATGGATCTCAGGGCTTGAAGCATTCAACGTCTTCAGAATTATGGGTAGTAGGGTATTCCATGTCGTAGGAGTTTGATTCAATAGATGAAATACTCTAGCGCCGGAACTGGAGACTTTAGAGTCGTTATTGAATGAAAGATCCAGTAGTGAAGATGAAAGTATATCAATTGGTACCCAATCCAATTTTATCCCATCACGGCCAAGGTTCTCTGGTAAATAGCCCATGTGGAAGGAGGTGATGACCAGTCTTGGCATCCACTCGGATTTGTTCCAAACACCGGAGGAATAAGCAGGACCCGTGATTTGGCCCACGCGAGCGATTTTTATATCGACGGTGGGAAGTTTCTTTTTAGTAGCATAATCAAGAATACGCTCGGAGATAAATTTGCTCTCTCCATATCCCATTGGAAGAGGCGCTGATATGTCGTCGATAATTTTCTCTGGCACCGTCGTGGACTTAAGACCTAAGATTGAACTGATGGAGGATATGAATAGAAGAGAGACATGGTGCGAAATTGCGGAGACGAAAGAGAGAATGTTGACTATTCCGTCGAGCTGCGGCTTGAATGTATCTAAGGAGAGATTGAAATTCACTGGCCAAGCACTGTGAATGACATCCGTGGCTGATTCGCGAATGCGTTTGTAAGATTCATCATCAAGGCCCAAGTCAGGCTGAGACAAGTCTGCCTTGAGAAAGGTGACCTTGGATGCCGGGAAATCTATTGGTTTCTTGGTTTTCTGGTTCTTCTTCAAATGCCTCAAGTGCGAGTCAGATGTTCGATCCAAGCAGTATATATGTGACACAGAGGCATTTTGCATCAGTGCTTCAAGGATATATGAGCCAAGAGAGCCAGTGGAGCCTGTCAAGACGACCACGTGATCTTTGACATGAGATGCCTTCGCCACAGAGTCATTCCCGATGGAGATTTGGTCTACAAGTTGGTAGTATCGCTGAAGAGTTTCCTCAATCCTTTTTCCGCGATTTGTGGCATTTGCTATCTTGGAATTTGAGTCCTGGTTAGCTAGTTCAACGATCGATACGGACAGTTGCTCTAGGGACGGATTGGTGTATAAAATCGTAATAGCAAGACTGGGCTGATTCAGAGCTTTTCTCAAATGACGAATAAGTTGCAATGCTTGCAAAGAGTCCATTCCCTGAACAAATAAATTGTCTTTGTCCTCGAAGCTTTCGTGCTTCCATTTCGTGACCCGAAGAACCGCTCGGCGTAGAAGATCGCGGACCGAATTCGCATTATGGATGTTGGCATGGTCCTCATCTTCGGCTTTCTCTCCCGAATTATACGGGGACATCGTGTCGGCGTCTAAATAAAGTTTTTCTATTTCTGAAGAGTATTCTCTTTGCGTAGGAGCGCGCTGAATAGTGCCTTTTGCAGATGTTAGGATTGGACGCCCAATTTCCGTGAAAAAAATGTGAGATTTTGAGACTCGGGCATGTGCTGGACATGTCAAATTAGCTTCTTCTACAGCAGACCAGATACGTTCGATAGCCTCTGCTCTTTTTGTGGCATCCATCTCTTTTTGGTCGACAAATTCAATCAAGAGAGCGGCCTGAAATCTTAATGTGCCAATGACCATTGCTTGACGGATATCCGGGTGCTGATTGAGGCGATGTTCCATGGAGATAGGATTTGTTTTTTCTCCGGTGAGGAAGACTATAATGTCATCTCTTCGACCACGGTAGAGCCAAATATCTGGTTCTGCGGGATGTGGCGAGTAGAGATCTTTTGATCTCCATTGCTGAAGCTTTGGGAACATCTTGAAAATTGGCTGTAGTTTTTCTGGATCGCTATTTCTGTTCCAAACGGCTTCATAGAGGTCATCGGCCTCGTGCTCGAAGGATATATTTGCGCAGGGATCAAATTGATGGTGACCCCAGAAATTGGATCGTACGTTGGCTGGCTTCAAGGAAGGGTAGAATCCTGTCTCTGTAGCTCCGACGTGCCCAATGAGCTCAATTTTTGAAGAGATAGTGTTTCCAGCGGCTGGTGGGATCGCACCTCCCATGTAGAAAATCCGTTCCAGATTTTCAGCAACGAAGTCTAGACTTTCTGCACTCTGTGCAAGATCAACAACGTAGGGTGGTACGAGAACCGCGATATCAGCATTATTGTGCTTGAGACCATCAATCAAAAGACTAGCCGAAGGAAAACCAGCTATTGGATAAACAGAAATACTCCGTCTGCAGATTCCGTTCACTAACCCAAAGAAGACACCGGCTGCCTATTTCGATTAGTAACAATTTACTGCAGTTGACTCCAGAGAGACTTACATGAAAACTTGGAAATGTGTTGAAGATACGTTTACTGAACAAAATTTAGCTTGAAAGCATGAAAACAAAAACAGAAACGTCAACATACCCGGCATATAAGTCCATTTGATTGATATAGCCGGTAGGAGCTTCATTCCGTTGTGTACAAGTAGCGATGTAATCATGACTCCACACGATAGGCTTCGGCAGCTCTGTTGTTCCAGACGTATGTAGAACCGCGAACGGCTCATCTAGAGCAGTTTCAAAGGTCTTCTTGAATGGGAAATGTCGGTGAGAGTTCTCAGTAAGCTCTGAAATGTCAGGTAGTTCTAGAATTCGAATGCCCATTGAGGCCAGAGCTTTTATCATGGGCTGTAACTGAGCTGGTTGGGGACTCGTTGTGACCAAGGTTTTGCATCAGCAAATGCAAACAGATTCTCTTGCGCACGAATGCTGTTTCTTGGTGATGTAAGAAGTGTCTAAAAGCCGTCAGCATATGTCAAATTTCCTTGCGAAACATGACCTTCTAGCAATGGTATTACACACCTTGTATCCAGCCTTGACAGCTCCCAATAAAAAGGCATTGACTAGAATATCGTTGGGCCCAATGTAGGCCAACGTAGGAAAATCTTCTCCAGAGCCGAGTGTTTCTTGAAGCCACCAAGCTATACCATTGGTGGCATTCGCTAAAGTACCATATGAGAACTTTTGGTAGCCAGATTCGTAACTGACAGGATTAATGGGGTATTCGGCGAAGATAGCCTCAGGTTCTGTTCCAGCAATTGCGTCTACAAGATTTGGCAGAAGGTCTTTCTTGCTAGATGTCGCAGTCTTTGCCACATTGGCGGAAGATAATTCTACCATTGTGGTCGGTTCGAATGGATCCGGGTGTATATACGATTGTGAATAGTGAGGAAGAGGATACAGTGAAGAGTTACTTGCAAAAAAAGCTGAAGTTTAAGTTTGGTTTGGGTTTCGAGGGGAAATTAAATACAAAATGAAAGCAAAATAAAAGGAAAGACGATCTCAACGATCAAGCTCGCAGACTCCAGTGGGGTTGGGGGCGGCTTCACATGCTGTACTTCGCCCCAGACGTGCGTTACCAATATATGCAAGAATATCACCAACACTTGTTGGTGATAATTTTGCATTTCTGAATGTTGGTCATTTAAAAACGCAGTCACTGTCGCATTGAGCAGTGAGGCACAGTATCTAAAATTCGCGTTAACGACCCTGCACCAACAAAATTCAATACCATCACGGGAATTCACCCAAAACGAGCAGACTTGACAGATCAATACTACCTTGATCCGGGGTTATATAAATAATTCAGAATCAATCAACTGGTGTCTTTTAAATAATTTGTGGAGCTATGCCCAATCGGAATTGGCTTACCAGGCTCGAGCCAGGGTAGTTCATTGAAACCAACAGGCTGGATCGTGGGGCGCATAAAGTCCTGGTGTAGCGACGGTTGCTTCCGGGGTTGCGTGCATTCTTTAGTGTTGGCTTACCTCGGTCCGTCCCTCTGAAGAACTAATTGCAATATAGCTGCCGTTGAAGGTTTGATGAAGATAATAAAGTGGCATATCAACGTTAACGTCCCTTACACGGCACAGAAAATGGCATGATAAGGTCTGTGGCAGAAACGGAGATTTCCGATAGTGTTGCGATTACAAACCATGCTAAACACACCCCGCTAAAGTCAATAACACATGCAGCCAATTTAGATTTCCCAAGCTTCTATACTATTTCTGGTAATTTTCGACTTCAAAGACATTTTTCGAAGACTACCTTGTTGCATGAATATTCTACCCCGTCAAAATCTGCTAAATCCTGCCTAATTCGGTCTCTACTCGCGGCCATGGAATATAGATTTGAACTCACGCCAGCATTTCAGATATCTATTCCTCAGTTGGAGAATCAATGCCGTGTTTATTGACAAAAGGGTGTTTAATCTGTGGTATTTCTCTAGCCGAGTACCATACGAAAAGACATCAGTGTAAAATTCGATAGGCTCGATATTGTTATGTCCATCAAATCCCAATAAATCCCTAGTATAGTTCGATTGAGATAACTGGTATCTGCGATTAGGTGCCTGCTTTCGCGAATACGCATATTCATCCCTTTAGTCAATAGTTAATGAAGGTTAGCAACAGCTGGATAGATAGTAGTCACCAAGAAAAATATTATATAAACTGCGCGCAGACACCATACTTTACACCAAATATACAACAGCCTTTTGCATCCTCACGCATCGATTATATCTCTATTCTTACAACGCATCCATCATGAGATTCTTGTGCCTCCATGGCACAGGCACAAATAGCCAGGTATCACCAATTTTCCCTTCATCCATTCAACAGCCCATCTACTCTCCATGAAACACGGTCAAAGTATTGAATACTTCCGCTAACCCCCTCGAACTTGTAGATATTTGAAATGCAATCGGGTAACATAACCTAACTATGTGATTGATTTTCAACATGGTTCTGACAAAATAACAGCTGCTCTTAGGTCGGAACTTGGAGATAATCATACGTTTCAGTTTTTGGAAGGTGTCATTTCTGTGCCTCCTGCACCTGGTATATTCAAGTCACATCTCCTTACCTTAAGACGCATTGAAGCGCTAATGCAGTATAGAGATTGCAACGTATCTAACAGGCAGAGATGAGTGCTTCACTTACTTTGACTATGGCTCCGAAGATAGTATCAACAAAGCTTTGGAAGACCTAGGTCGTTACATCGTAGAGGAGGGTCCATTTGATGGTATCATGGCTTTTTCGCATGGAGCTTCTCTTGCATCAATGTTCGTTATCCGATCTTTGCAGAAAAGCCACGAAAATGTACCCCACAGTCCCCACTTCGGGGTCCAGACCCCATGTCCCGTCTTCAAATGCGCCATTTTCTTATCCGGTGTTAGGCCCACAAACATGGGTCTAGCTGCGGATGTCAATGGCCAGATCAGATTTCTCGATGGACACTTGGACGGAGTTGTCATTGACATACCAACAGCTCACATCTTTGCCTTTAATGATACTGTTATGCCCGGGGAAAGCAAGAGATTGACTGAACTATGCGCATCTGATGGAAGGGCTATCTTCATCCACGACCAGGGTCACGAGGTTCCAAAAAGTAAGGAGGCGGTGCTGGGAGCGGTTCATGTTATACGACGGGCCATTGATCGTGCATCGGCCATGTAGCTCTTTTGTGTTCTTAGTCTCGCTTTTCATGTTGTAGCAATGCTTTGTGTGGCATATTAATAAAGCAAGGTTGATTTTGAGGGAGCTCCACTTAGAATCCTGCTGTATCAACTTCAATGCAGTAACTTTATTCCCAAGAAATAACAATTGAAAATTATGAGAAGCGAAGTGGTGCAGTAGTCTTGGGGCTCTGATTGGAGAAGTTGCACTAATCTGCGGCTTAAACGCCAGGTGGGAATTCACCTCCAAATGGCCCTAAATTGATAGATGGCAAGTAGAGATGCCACCTCACATGCAATTTGTCAGGAAATTCAATGGATCATAGAAAAGAAAAGACTATTGCAACATTTTGATATCTTATCAAATCCGTTTTCTTTCACGTCATTGATAAATCAACAGGCCAACAAATGCAACCATCACATTCAGGATTCAAATTCAGATTCAAAGCTGTTAACAGAATTGATAGCTAAATATACTAAGCAATGTCGAACCCAAGAAAATGGTTCTAGATTCTGCTGTGCATGAGCTTTATTCAGCACCGTACAGATGTAAACGAAGAGACCTCTGAGAACAGACACCACCGCTACAGCTAGCGCTGTCGCTGGTTCAAGGAAGATCTGAAATCACCTCAAAATCTCTGGTGATTTGAATTTGGCGTTTTGTATTCGAATTATCCTCTGTGAAATACATTAGCACCACTAATGATGATCAAAAACGGTTGTAATACTGTAGTTTTGAATTTTTGCATGGATAGTTCCTGTGTTATTCTCCGACGTGGTTGAAAATATCCTGGTATCGCTCGTGCCCTTATGGAATCCAGACTCGTTATCTTCCACGGAAGCTTTTAACTTTCTCAGTTCGGTCTTAGAAGTGTTGTCGGCAGGATTGGAATGCAATGAATCTCTTGTGCCTTTTGATCGGCTATTCCAGTTTCGCATCGATGACCACGCGGTTACCGATGAGGCTTTGTTTGTCGACAATGATTCTTGGACGCGTGTAAATATTGGTCTGCATGATGGTAGACATGATGCCAATAAATACATAGAAGGTTCCATGATCGTATAGCGTTCGAGGGACACTGAGGCCCAAGTTCCATCGTCAAATGGGTTCGTCCGAGCGAATTGTGAGAATCGCAAGATTGAAGCAATCAGACCTCTACGCGAAGTTCAGATGTTAGTCTGCAGATATTCAAGCCTTCATAGTGCCATCTACTTACACACTGCCCGTGAAAAAAGTAAAACTCAAGCCAAGTTTTACCGATCGTGTTGTGTGTAATCTCCAAATCATCGGTTGCGGAAGGATGAGCATAATGATATCTGTGAGGATATTCGGTGCTGTTGCCCACATATAAAGCTGAGACGGATTAACAGTGTAGTGTCCGTTGGCTATTGTTTTATCCCAAAAATATGCGACAGGTTTACACTGAAAAATGCTGACGAAAGAGATGGCAAGAGCATACGCTAAAAGAACGGCAGCAATGGCAATGACCGTGTTACGATAAAACCCTTTTGTAAATATACGTAGGAACATTGCGAGAATGGCGAGTTTTGGAAATGTAGCCGCCCAGATATAGGTCGGGGGTGTGCTGAAGAGCAATTTTGCCCAAATTACGATCTTCTCTGGCTCTGTAACTTCAAGAGCTGCTATGTGATAGCCTACCCCTCCATATTTTACGATACCTAAAGATTAACGATCATTTTAACACACTAATCGGTAGCTACTGCTTGATTCAAAGGGATATATGCACTTACAAATTGCGAGGATAGACAATGTGAGACACAGTATCAAAGACGGGATAACGAGGATATCATCGAGTCCTAATGGTGCTTGTTTCAGAGATCGAGCAAAAAAGCGCATAGACACGAAAGTAATGTTGATCGGTATGAAAGTAATGGCAACAACCATTAGTTGGTCGCCAGAGTATTGGTGGAGAAATTCTGGAGATACATTTGCGCTGGCAGCCATCGTCGGCAATGAGCGGTAAAATGAACGTAAGACAGTATTTGGGTATATGACGATCAGTTCATAACCTATTTTGAAAGTTTGACCTGTATAGACACCTATTCCATCCATAAAAAGAGTAATTCAGTGTGGAGGAAGTAAAGCATTGATAGGTCCCGCGTGGCTCACTGGAGCATTTTAATCTCGAGTACAAAAAGGGTTCTGAAGGATGATATGAAGCCACGCCACTTTAATGTTCCATCGCACTATAATTCCAAAAGGTTCTGTATCCTAACGAAAAGCGGACATATTCAAAAATAGCCCTGACATCGGACAGCTGGGAGGAGGAGCAGGACGGGGACCCTTGCCCCTCCGGGTACATGTGCCACCTATCTTTGCCTGCATCACCGGACACGAGGGAGAAGGAACACATGTAGTGAGGACTATCGATAGAAAAGCAGGTAGTATTGATGATATCTAAATGTAGGTCATAATATTCGACAGAAAGAAGAGAAAAATCCTGATAGGATGTAGATGATGGCTTCATGCTGTTTGATACCTCCACCCTATTAGGTATCTTTCGGTAGGGGTACCTAGGATGATGGCACTATGTGGGGAAGTAGACTACTACTAGTCTTGTTCCGGAGTAGTGCTAATGCATTTGTCACATATGGGTCACGTGAGTGCTAGTCATTAGTGAGCGGGTCAATGCTTTTGTGGTCATTTCCGCCAACCATTGTACTTGAAAATAGTTTTACTGCATTCACCCTCCATCTGCTTTCCTAGTATGTATTTGGACTTTGGCTTCGTGCCATAATTATTTCAGAGTAATAATGCAAGACACTTTGGTATTGAGATTTCAATACTGATATTTTCGAGCAGTAAAGGTACACTGTACAGATGTCTGAACCGAAGTTCAAAATGGTGGTCAGGAGATTTGTCTCAGTGTCATACCTTAGAAGTCATTATATCATAGTTCGAAATCGTGGATTGAAAGATGGTAAGATTTCGTGTCGTCTTTAAATTCCTCCAAAGTCCTCATTTATTATACCATAATCCAATTGGGACAGAAAAATTCAATCAATTATTGATCTTTAACGATGGACCCTGTTTTGGCATAATAAAAATTAACTATCCACTAGGTTCGCAAATCACTGATTCATTGGGTGATGGATACGATACAAGAAGACCTCTTGCATCTTCAACCAACACTCTTGAATATTTGAAACCAACTGGCAATTGTATTATGCAGAAGGATCAATCTGAAGGCCGGGGATGGTGGTTCTAGACAAACACACCTAACCTAAGTAGTATGGTGCCCCGAACCTTGTTAAGCGTTTTCCCATTTTTATCGTCACCACGCCTAACAATGGCAATGCTACACTCCCAACAAGTGAGGTTTCCAAGTTATTAAATTAATTGACTATGGTCTTGATTTCACTGTGCCGCACACAGGGCCTAAATTTGTCGATGGCGTGAAGGCACCCGATGTTAAACAGCATGGTAGTTAGACGGGTATCCGTATTCTCCACAAACCTGTGTAAGCTCATTCAATGATCATGCACCGCAGTGGCGGGATGTTCCTACAAGTGTTGCTCTGCATATGTACCTGATTGTCGGTATTTTAGTTCAGGGATAAGATTGCAAATCTCGAGATGTCCTTTGGCTTTCCCGAGAACGGTTGGCACAACAAATTGTTCCGGGGATGACACTCTACTTGTCCTTGAAGTATTCGTTGTCGATCATACAATGGGCTATCACGTCACATGACTATCTGCCGGAGATCTCGCAATGGACAGCATGAGGTGGACTTCTTTTGGGACTTCCCAGAGATCCTCTATGATAATCCTCACTTGTATCCTATGTATATAAGAGACATGTAAATCGAATCTTGGTTTGTCGGAATCAGTTAAAGTCTGAGCCAAAATCAACACATGCCTTCTCACGCCTCTACAGACTGCCAAACTAGCGGCAATGACTTGCATTACACTGAAGGATCAATTCGAAGCACAAATGTTAGACATTTAGTAACGGACTTGCACTTAGGCGGCTCCTCTCTACCCAATTCCACGGCAATCATCGGCTTGTCTTTTGTATTTCCATATGATGCAAGCTCAACTGATGGGTTTTGGTCCATGCTAATGCAAGCTCGATGTGCCTCGGAAGACTTCCCGAAATCTCGATTGAATCAGTCATCATTCTACCATTCGGATGCAGCAAGACAGGACTCGGTAATCTTTTAAGACAACCTTCGTTAAATGATACTAACACATTGGTAGCTTCCTTTCCATGGAGGTCACTTCCTCGCGAACAGTATTGCTGCTTTCGATGCGCCATTTTTCTCGATTTCAGCCCAAGAAGCAATGGGCATGGATCCTCTACAGCGAGGTCTTCTTGAAACTACATACCGAGCTCTGGAAAATGGTAAATTGTTCATGATGTCTGAGTAAATGCCATTTAGATGCTGATCAATCTCCAGCGGGACTGTCATTGGAGACGGTCGTGGGTTCGAAAACGTCTGTATATACTGGATGTTTCACAACCGATTGGAGAGATATGTACGCGAAGGATCCTGATCAATGGCCTAATTATGCAGCTACTGGCGTGAGTACTCTATCGATGTGTGCAAACAGGATCAGCTGGTTCTTTAATCTTCGCGGTGCCAGTGCGAACGTTGATACGGCTTGTTCGAGTAGCTTAATTGCTCTGGATATGGCCTGCAGAGATCTGCAAACAGGGGAATCGACAATGGTACGTGAAACCCCAACTATCCGATACTTTTGTGATTATAAAAATGAGATATACTAACTTAAACGATAGGCTATCGTCGGAGCCGGTAATCTGATGTATTCTCCAGATTTCTTGCATCTTTTACAAAGCATGAACATGGTCTCTGTCGACAGCAAGTGCTATAGTTTCGATGACCGTGCCAACGGATACGCAAGGGGAGAGGGATTTGCAGTCATCGTGCTCAAAAGTGTTGCCGAAGCGATAAATGCTAGGGATACAATACGCGCCATAATCAGAGCAACGGGTATCAATCAAGATGGTCGAACCCAGCTTGTTACGCAGCCGAGTGGCGATGCGCATGAAGTTCTCATGAGAGAAACCTATAGAAAAGCGGGTTTGCATCCATCTTCGGCTTCATATCTTGAAGCGCATGGAACCGGAACGCCTGTGGGAGGTAATTGAAATAAAATATACGCTAGCGCCTTTTTCCGTTTATACTGACATTGCGGACATAGATCCTATAGAGGCAAATGCAATTGGTAGAGTCTTCAGAGAACAGCGTAAAGCTGACAATCCGCTTATTGTGTAAGTTTAGTTTCTGCATATCACTATTGCCTGCATCATCAGTTCTGTATGTCCGAGGTATATTCCCGTATGCAATACTAACGCAAGTATTAGTGGAGCTGTCAAATCAAATATCGGCCATTTGGAAGGTGCCAGTGGACTTGCAGGTCTGATCAAAACAGTGCTGGTTCTGGAACGCGCTATTATACCACCCAATGCGAACTTTTTGCGGCAGAATATGGCCATTGATGCAGAATATCTGAAGTTAAAGGTAGAGAGCTTGATGGAACTACAAAAGCCAGTGAAACTGATTGTTCTGATAGTTTCCTGCGATTCCAATATCCTGGCCAAATGACGGTCCGCGTATTGCATCTGTGAACTCCTTCGGTTTTGGTGGGAGCAATGCCCACGTTATCCTTCAAGATGCATATCACTATCTCCGAGACAATAATATTTAAGGCAACCATATTACATTGGAAAGTCTGCCGCCACAAATTCCTGAGAAAACTCAGCATCAGCTAGGCTCACGGGTAGATGCACATACACGTCGGAAGAAAGCTTCTCAAACATGCAATAGTTACTTAGACGCCACAGCCACGAAAGTCCTAGTCTTTTCTGCCGCGGACGAAAAAGGACTCAGCCGCATTGTTGAAGCGTACAAAAATCATTTTCGCAAATTGGATCCGGATGTCCCCTTATCAAGGAGTTTTTGGGACAATCTATCGTATACACTAGACTCGAGACGAAGCTCCCTACCTTGGAAGTGCTTTGGAGTGTTTGATTCAATCGAAGATCTCGAAAACATCGATCAGGTAGTTTCTCACCCAACTCCTACAAATATGAAGTTTAATTCGACGTTTGCTTTCGTTTTTACTGGCCAAGGAGCCCACTGGGCAAGAATGGGAGTTGAGCTCATGGAGAGGTTTAATATTTTTGGCCAATATCTCAAGACGTGCTCTGTTGCCTTGAAAGACCTGGGCTGTCCATGGAACTTGATCGGTATTTCTCTTCATTAACCCATAACTTATCTCTGCTGATATTGAAACAGAGGAGCTTAGTAAATTCAAGACTACTTCGAACATAAATCTTCCAGAATACAGTCAGCCCCTCTGTACAGCTCTGCAGATAGCGTATATTGAGCTTCTTCGGTATTTGAACATTGTCCCAGAGACAGTATTGGGTCATTCTTCTGGGGAAATAGCGGCCGCGTAAGTGCTTCACATGGTTTTTCCATTGATATAAGACTAACAAAGCTTCAGTTATTGTATTGGCGCGTTATCTCTTCAATATGCAATGAAAGTTGCTTATTATAGAGGATTGTTAGCCACTGATTTGGAAGGCGATTCAAATCACTCCATTGGCGCAATGATGGCCGTCGGTTTGTCAAGTATTGGTATTCGGCAATACTTCGATGCCATATTAACGCAATATGGAAATTGTGCACTTGTTGTCGCCTGTGTCAACAGTGAGAGTATCATAACTGTATCTGGAGACAAAAGCCAATTAGCATCATTAGAATCCATGTTGATTGCGGCAAAGATCTTTGCCAAAAAGCTCCACGTTAATGTGGCCTACCACTCACCCCTCATGGCTCCCACAGCTTCTAAGTATTTGAATGCTATTGGAGATATGAAAGAGAAGACAAATCCACTCTGCGGCCGGTTTCAACCAAAGATGGTATCATCAGTGACAGGGGTTGAAGTCGAAGCTAAGGAGCTTCGACTGGGAAGCTATTGGGTTAACAATATGCTAGAACCTGTCAATTTTCTGCAAGCAATGAGCCGTCTTTGTCAAGTGCAGTGTAAGCCTCCCCACAAAATAGATGGGAGTCATCGCACTGTCTTGAGCACCAACACTTTGATTGAAATCGGTCCCCATTCGGCCTTGCAAGGTCCTATCCGCGAAATTGTCAGCAAAGCGGGAGCAGACTGGATAGAATATTATTCTGTTCTTAAACGGAATCAATCTGCTATTGACTTAATATTAGAAATGGCTGGTCATCTTCATTGTCGTGGATTTTCGAAACTCAACTTCAATTATCTGAATCGCCCGAAAAATACCTTCCCAGTATCTTGTCTTACCAATCTTCCCGAGTATGAATTCGACCATTCCCGCGATTATTGGTGGGAAAGTCGAATCAGTAAGCAATACCGATTATTTGGATCAGGTAGACTGGACCTATTGGGAAAACAGGCTCCCGACTGGAAACCCCATGCACCCAGGTGGAGAAACTTTATCAAAATATCAGAAATGCCGTGGACTGAACATCACAAAGTAAGTCAAATCCAATCAATAAATAGCACATGACTGACCGGGGTCTGAACAGGTTAACGGTTCCATCTTATATCCAGCAGCCGGCATGCTTGTCATGGCGATCGAAGCCGCTCACCAAGTTGTACCCATTGGACAGAAAAATCGCACTATCACTGGCTTCAGCATCAAGAATACGCACTTCAGTCTTCCATTGATCATTCCAGCCACTTCAGAAGGCGTTGAGATTCAGTTTCACCTTCATCCTAAGGAATTCTCTGATAAATCATCCATTTCGGACTGGTCCGAGTTTATGCTTTATGCCTGGGAGAACGATCAATGCATCGAAATATGTCGCGGCTTTGTTCGAGTTGAGTATGAAATGTCAGATAGTTGGGCACTACATAATACACAGCATTTATACGAGAAAGATCCATCTAGGCCAATTCGGCAAGTTGATCATGAAGATCTTTACCAGGCTCTGGATGGTAGAGGCTACGAGTTTGGACCAGCATTTAAAAGCTTGAGCAACATTTCATCTAATGGCAATACGTCTACTGCTGATGTGAAAGTGTTCAACGGCCTGGATGACGAGCAATTACAGCCCCATATAGTTCATCCCGTCACACTGGATGGAATCTTTCACCTAGGCCTCGCTTCTTTGTTCCGCGATGGGTCAATATCAGGCCCTCTAGCTGTACCCACATTCATTAAGATGCTATGGATATCCAAGAAAGGCCTCAGCTCTACACAGGAAGCTACTATCAAAGCTATTTCCGTGTGTGAGAGTAGCTCGAAAACGTGTTTGGTGCCAGCTGCCACCACCGAGTTCTCTGCAATGGCCCTTAATGATAGCGAAACAGAGGTTCTGGCAAAAATTGATGGTCTTCGTATGTCAGCCATTGAGAAATATCCAGGTACAGAGGTGGTTCAAGCTGAACAGAGCATGTATCATTCATTATCGTGGTTTCCGGACATATCTCTGTCAAGTAGTGATCGTATTATGGAACTATGCAGCAGCCTCACAGATACATCGGAGATTGATTCATCTTCAGATATTTCTACAATCAAGGATCTCGAAATTGCCGCGTTTATTCTCATTTCAAGGGCTCTGGCCACCCCCATCCGCTCATACCCAGAACCTCATCTAAAAAGATATGTCATGTGGGCTGAGCATCACCTGGAAAAGTTGAACACAAAATTCGGAGAAGGTCTAGCTGTCAAGAAGCTATTAGATGATGACGTGGCATCAAACCGCTTTCTCCGTCGCGTTGAAGCTGCAAGCGGGCGCGGACAACTTATTGTCAAAGTTGGTCGAAGCCTTAATGGAATTCTATCTGGTAAAATCGATCCGCTAGGATTACTCTTTGACGACTCCGAAGATTTGGTCCGACAGACATATACCTCTTATAATAACAACACAAGTTCCCATTGGAGGAAGCTATTGGCATACATTAAACTTCTTACTCGGCAGAATCCGAACATGAGAGTTTTGGAAATTGGAGCTGGTACGGGAGCAACGACAGAAATTTTGATGGAAGCCTTCGTCTCAGATGGAGACGAGTTACAGTTGTTTCAATACGACTACACTGATATATCAGCTGCGTTCTTTGATGAGGCTAAAAGGAGGTTTGGATCTCGCCGTCAGGTAGATTTTAGAACTTTGAATATCGAACTAGGTCCAGGAAGCCAAGGCTTTAAGGAAGGGGGCTATGACCTGATAGTTGCATCAAATGTCCTCCACGCAACTCGGGATATGCTACAAACATTGATAAACGTCCGCTACCTTCTCAAACCCGGGGGGAAGTTGGTGCTTTATGAAGGAACCAATATTGACGTTATCCGGACCAGTTTTGTTTTCGGGCTCTTGCCAGGTTGGTGGCTTGGTGAAGAGACTTTTAGGCTTTGGGGTGCCACGATGACGAGTGAAGTATGGAAAAGAATTCTTGTGGAAACTGGATTCTCGGGCATAGATATCATCTTGTCTGACTATGAAAGTGGGAGTGAGCGAGAGTTTGATATCATGATCTCCACAGCTTCACCATTGATTCAAAGCTTTGATTCCAAAGTACTTGACATTCGGCAACAATTTGGGCAACCGAAAAATGGATGGGTCATGGAGAATAGCAACACACAGCGTAATGGAAGCTCTTCTCTCATCAGAGATGGCCTGGTTACACCACCAATCAGAGAGAGGCAAATTTTCCATCTGATCATCGATACGACTTCCCAAACGCAAACGGTAATTGCTCATCAACTCCAATACGACTTCAACTCTCGGCACAATATCAACGATCATACTGAGCTGATATTTCAGATAATGAGTCTCTCCCGAGCCTCAAAAATTCGCCATCTCGATTCTGTCACCTGCATATTTCTCCTTGAGACCGACCAACCATTCCTTCACAATATGAACAAAGGGAAATTTGCAGATCTACAGCATGTCATATGTTCATCGCGTGGGAATTTGTGGTTAAACTGTGCGGGCGGATCTATACAGACGAATCCTTCTCATGCACTGGTCGATGGGTTTTCTCGAGTAGTTCGTTCTGAGTTTAGCGCTATATTCATCGTCATCAGCTTTCACATCACGACCTCGATGCTTAGCAAATTCCAAGTTGACAGTTTGTTCTCTATTCTCTCTAAGATTGACCTGGATTCATTAGATGTCAGTTATGAGCCGATGTACTTAGAAGCTGACGGTATGATTAATATCGGCCGCCTCATTGAAGCAGAAAATCTAAGTGCCGAAGTAGCTCTAGCATCTCTAACGGAAGAAATCACAACTCAGAAGCTTCAAGATGTCATTCCCCTTCAATTCTTGGACCGTGGAAGCAGATCCGCGGAGGTAGGGGTCTCCGAGTTGCCAACTTTCGTTATGGATCATGGTTATCATGCACCCCTTGAAACTGATGAAATCGAGATTAAAGTCCATTCCTTTGGACTCTCACACGAATTTTCTACCTTCAGCAAACAACATGAGAATGACCACTTGTCAGCTTTTTGCTGGAGCGGCAATGTGACACGTCTGGGCACAAAGGCCGCTGCACAATATTCTTTGGGAGAAGAGGTTTTTATGCTAAAGAAAGATATTTGCAAAACACACCTACGAGGAACGATCTCCTGCACAAGCATAATTCCTCCGTACATGTCTTTTAACGATGCCGCTATTTTACCCATTAGTTTCGTTACCGCCTGGCAATGTATCAAGGGAATCGGACGATTAGAGAAGGGAGAATCGATTCTTATTCACGAAGCCACGGGCAATCTACTGAGTGCCGCAATACTAATCTCCAAGTATATTGGCGCCGAGATCTTCGTTACAACCGCTGCTAATATTTCAGGAAAGATATTGGCGGAAAAACAAAATATACCGGAAACTCATATATTTCACTCTGGTAAGGATGACAATTTTGTTGCGGCTATGAAGCAGCTCGGTAATAATGGAGTTGATGTGGTTTTCAATTCGTCTATCGGAGAAAGCTTTCTTGCTTCCTGGAATTTGGTCAAACCATATGGCAGATTAGTAGATATTAGCCAAACTGCCTTGTCGATTGAATCCGAACTACCCATGGATCCATTCAAACGGGGTGCGAGCCTATCTTCATTCGACTTTTCAGATTGGATGATGTCAAAACCTGGACAAATCCAGGGCTGTCTAGAAAAGTTTGTCGAGCTGTCTTCTAATATCGATGCAGCATGGAACAATATAACACCAGCAAGGATATTTCCGATCTCTAACATGGAAGAAGCATTGGTATCGATGAATCACAATGAGAGGGTCAATGAGATAGCGATGGAAATGAAGCCCTCCGATCAAATTGCGGTATTAACAAAACGCGAGGCCACATACTCTTTTGAACCAAATGCCACCTACATCATCGCTGGCGGCTTAGGAAGTATTGGTCAAGAAATAGCCCTTTGGATGGTGAGTCGCGGTGCAAAAAATCTTATTCTTCTATCTCGTAGCGGCCTCTCAACATCCAGCGCCCAGGAATTTATCTCCAAGCTTACCAACCTTGGTATCGCCGTCGTCGCTCCTTCCTGTGACATCGCGTCTCTCTCCATCCTTCGTACTATTCTTAAGCAGCTCAATTCATACATGCCCCCCATAAAAGGCTGCGTTCAAGCCTCCATGGTGCTCTCAGATTCGACGTTCCAAACAATGACGTACTTACAATGGGTTAACAGCATATCTCCCAATGTTCAGGGATCGTGGAATCTCCACACCCTTCTCCCACGCAATCTAGACTTTTTCATTTGCCTCTCCAGCGTATCTGGTATTGTTGGTCTGGCCGGGCAATCCAACTACGCCTCTGGAAACACGTACCTTGATTCCCTAGCACGCTACCGCATATCGCAAGGACAAAAAGCGACATCTATCATTCTAGGCGTCGTAGACAAAGATGGCTATCTCTCCGAAAATCCCGCCCTGAAAGAAAAGATCCTCGCTTCGGGGCCCTTGGCTGCAATTTCTCGAGCCCAGTTTCTCGCTCTCCTGAACTATTTCTGCGATCCGGATCGAAAGGGCGATTTCCAATCGTGCAATCCGATTGTGGGTTTACATCCACAACATGGAAAAGACACAGGGGCTTTGCAGAAGACAAGCATGATGTGGAAATCGTGGGTTCAATCCCCATTGTTTTCTCTATTGCAAAATCACAATGCGCATACCTCTTCTTCGGAAATTTCTCCTTCATCTTCGATATCCCTCCAGACTCTCTTTGCCGAAGCACCCAGCCCCCAAGAGGCTTTCACGGTGGTGTTTGAAGCGCTGGTAAACAAGGTTGCGAGGATGAGCGGAGGAATCAAAGAAGAATTCATCGATCCTAAAAGCGCAATGAATGATTATGGAGTAGATTCATTGGTAGCGATAGAGATACGCAAATGGGCTAAGAAGAAGTTCGCGGCGGAAGTCGCGGTTTTTGATATTGTCGGAGGAGGAACGTTTCTGGGGGTTGCGGGGGTGATTGTTGAGAGGAGCGAACTCAGGTAATGAAGTGGAATCAAGATCAGGAAGAATTTGAAAGTGATTTGGGACGGGGAAAAAGTTGTGGATAGGAGAAAAAATATTAAGTAGGATGGGTTGGGAAGTGCGAGGGGGTGCTGGATTTTGAATTCTTCTCTCTTTATATGCCTCGTTTTCTTACATATCTCCTTACTAGTGATTTAAATCTAGTAATATATATATATCTCATTCATCTCACATCCCATATCTCACTATCCAAACACCTTTAACACATTTCTTCTCATTCCCAACTCCGGAATTCTAGTATCTCATATTCATCCTCATCTTCAAAAACACACAGCCGCAGCTGTAGTATGTAAGCTTCTTATCGTGATCTTACAATACCTATAATATCATAATATCATTACAACAGTTTAGTAATAAAATACCTCCTCCTCATATAATCCTCATCTCGCACTTCCTCCTCTCCTCCAATTAAAACTCTCATCAAACCTCATCAAACTTCACTCTTTTCTTTATAATCAATTCTACCTAACTCTATTTTCCTTGTATATAACCTCATCTCATCTCCTCTCATCACCCCCACCTTCCATCCCTCATCCCTTCATCCCTTCATCCCTCCCAATCTTCATACTACAAACTTATTGTATACGATATACATTCACTATAATAACAACAATAATAACAACAACCAACAATAATAATCCCCCCATAATCCTGGTCTATTGTCCTTCTATTAATATTAGTTCCTGAATGATTCTTGTGTGGGAAGATTGACTTGATTATATTATTTTATAGTAGGAATGATTTGGGATGGGATGGGATGGGATGAGATGGGATAGAATAAAACAAAATCTATATTATATTTCCTATCTTATATCTCATCTATGCTTCATATCCATCCCATCCATCTCCTCAATTCTTCTATACACAGATAATAAATACTATATCTTCTCCATCACTCATACTATCCCTCCATCTTTCCCTCTACCCTCTCTATTCTTTCCTTCCCATCTTCTGTTATTCTATTCTCTCTACTATTCCCTTTATATTTCATTGTTCCCTATTCTATCCTCTTTATCTTTCCTTCCCATCCCTCCTCCTCCCCTTCCTCCTCCTCCTCCGCCTTAACAACAAACCCCAAAACCCCCAAATCCATACCCCCTACCCCCACAACCACACAAAATCCCAATCCTCTTTTCCGTCTTTGAAATTTTCACACCGAGTATCGAGTATCGAGTATAAAGTTCCATTATTATTTGAAGATACTATGTATATATATATATACCTATTTTACCATATTAAATTCTCCCAACCATCGCGAACCTATGTGCTCTTTCTTTAATTTCGCTTCTTTTCCTCCTTCCGCATTCCGCATTCCGCATTCCTCGAATCTCTACGCTCATCATTCATCATCCATTATGATAGTATATCTAACCCCAGTTTCACCACATGAATCATAGCGTATCCAATTTCAAGGCATCTTTGATTCAGAAACTGTACATATCTCCGAATCTCCCGAGCTTTCCACCTTCGATTTTCCCCAAGCCTCCGCACAAGATATCGTTTGCGGTTCTTCCACCCCCCGCTTCTCCTCCATCTTCCTTCCTATTTCCAAATCTCCACCCACCTCATCCCTCCCCCCCAAATCCCTCCTCCTAATCCCCCCCCCCCCACCCCAACCAACCCACCCTTTCTCCCACGGCCCCCTCAAAAAACACACTCCCAACCCCAACCCCACAAACCCCACTCCCGCACTCCCACTCACCGTCCACCCACCTCTCGCATACAAACTATTCCCGACCGCCGTGCCCGTCAGCTGACCCAGAAACACCAGCGTCATATACGCCGTATTAATTCTATTTCTCGCCATTGGATCAATTGCATATATCGCGCTTCGATTTGCGATTTGCGCGGTTTGGATGCCGAGATCCATGAAGATGGCTTGGAGGATGGGGCCGGCGAGGGTGAATTCCCCTGTGTAGGTGCCGATGAGGAAGCCGATGAGACAGTAGAGGAGACCGAGGATGACGCTGAAGAGGGGGGTGAATTTGTCGATTATGATGCGGGAGTAGATGGGACCGAGGATGAAGGTGGCGATGCCGATCAGGGCGAAGAGGCCGATGGGGACAGGGGAGAAGGAGTAGGGAGGGGAGGAGAGGAGGAATGTGAGGGTGGTCCAGTAGGAGGTGAAGATTACGGATGTGGAGAAGCCGATGAGAGATGCTTGGACTAGGAGGGGGTGTTTGAAAAGCAGACGGAGGATACTGAGTAAGTGGTGGAAGTAATTGAAAGATCCGGGATTGGTGCTTGGGTAGTCGGGCATGAAAAGATAGAGAAGGAGGAAGATTAGATATTGGACACCGAAAGAAAACCACTAATAGATTGTTAGTGAATAGAATAAGCGATGCAGAAAAAGAATCCTACGTAGATTGTTCGCCAAGTAGTATATTGTATTAAAATACCAGAAAGTAAACGAGCGATAAGTAAACCAAGTAGTAGGCCAGAGGAAACAATGGCCGAACAAGTTGCCCTGCGATTTGGTGGTGCTAAATCCCCTACCAGAGGAAGCATAAGTTGTGGAGTGACCGTAGTAAGTGCTGTGATGAAAGATATTCCAACAAATACAGAAAACGACTTGGTGAGGCATAAACCAAGCCACTATATGTTTGATTCAGTATAAGAGCACAATACAATTTTTTTATATCTTGAAAACTGCTTATGAAACTTTTCCAGGTAGACGTACCATGGTAGCAGTAAAAAATACCAATGACAATACGAATGCACGTCTCTTAAAGATATCTCCGAGAGGACATAGCAGCAATAGACCAGATGCATAACCTGCTTGCATAACCGTTGGAATAATTGATGCCCGTTCATTTGTGACTTTGAATTCTGCAGCTAGGATATTAAGTATAGGGTGACTATAATAAAGATTTGCCACCGTGAAAGTACAAGCCTACGAAATCTGTATTAGCAAGACTACATACATTACATTGAACTTTCCAGTGACAGGTTAAGTCAACTCACAAAAGCAAAGAGCAGATTCATCCACAAACTAAATTTTGGTGGTTCATCCACATTATATCAACATCTCTTCGGCGTATAAGCAACCACACCCCAGCAAAAATTTACAATCCCGTTCTCTCTCATGATGAAAAACCTCTGCTTCTTTTCTTCTTCAATCCTGAATTCGACTAATGTTGATTCTTGAGGAAATTCCATTTCTTTCCCATCATTCTTATTCTCATTTTCGTTCGTTTGTGGTAATGACGGAGTCCGTTCAACAATGAGATCGGAGGTCCGATCCATCGTACTTGGTTTTTGGGGATATGAAGATAAGATCGAAGGGAAAGGATAGTTTATATCATATTCAGAGCACTACTCATTGACGGTATTACAACTCAATCGATTGAGTTAGTGATTAATGATATAGCACCGAAATATGTGTATGAAGAAACCCATGAGAGTAAGAAATACTGTTATCCTATTTTGAGGCAAAGTTTCAATACAAGCATTGAAGAAATCGCAAAGGCAGTCCGTGTTATCGATACAAAGCCATGACGAGCAAGGATTGATGGATTAAGCTTGAATTCTTACATCCTCATTGGTGGTCGACATTGACGACGGAAGTCGGCTTCCGAGCTGCGTTCGAGTGTTTGAGTGTTTGGAGATCACATGTGATAATATCCCCTGTCAGAAGCGACAATGTATACGATGTACGATCAGATTCGAGTAATGAGGAGACTGTCAAATCATATGGCACTAAACAATTGTCAAAAAGGTCGTTTTGATTAACGCCGTGCAATATATGAGTGAAGATACTCACTGTCTGAATCTCATTCATTTCGGGGAAATAATTTTCTTCCGAGAAGTTGGCTAAAAACACCACACCCTCCTTCGCCAAAATCGTTCTTACTCTCCTCTTATCTTCTCCACCTCCTTGTGCTCATAATAGTTTAGGCAGCATGTGGTAAACATCCCTAGATAGTTAGTGCTGGAAATTAAGGGTTGTCAGTCTAAGTATAATTAGAACCCTCCTCTTCCTCTCTCTCGCGCATACACACAATCTTCTCCGCCCCTCTCTCTCCTCGCCTCGTCTCATCCTCCTCCACCTCTTCCTTCTCCCTGATCTACCATTCCCAAGGCATCATAATTACTCATCTAAGAAACAAAAGGTTAGTACACACATGGTATGCAAAGATATAGCAATGCGTCAATCGTGTCTATCTGGTAAAGAAGGCCAAAAGTTCGAGGAACCTCACTTAGTGTAGAATATTGCTCATTATTGAATAAACCTGTGATTGTTTGCACACAGGGTATAATTCTTCTTATGAGGATAGCAGCAGTTCTTATTCGACCGACCTGGCCATATCTAGAAGAAATTTATCGCATCATTTCCCTAGAGAATGTAGAAATTGCGATAAATACATCAGAGTATATGATTTGTGAGATTGCTAGGCAAATATCAATTCGATACACTTACCAGCGTCATATCATAACAAAAGCGCAACAAGCACTTCCTTGTTGCATCTAAGAAAATCCAATATGTTCACTTCAAGGAATGTTATGGTTACGAATAACTGTAACAATTGCCCAACATCAAATGGATGTCGATATGGCAGACTTTATTACTAGCGAAAGGCAAGATGACATTGCAATGGAAGATGTTTCGGGATGGAAGATTCAAGAAGATAGCATAATGTCAGAGGAGCAATTGTTTCGCCCAAGGGAAAATAGCAAATTTCAATAGATGATAGAGTTCGTGGTTCGGATTGCGAGGAAGATATAGACCTCACAAACTGTCAGCGCCAGATCGTGATGACGAGCCTAATAATCATCACAATCGACAATCGTCCATCTCGAAAATGATCGACTATATCAACGCTCGACAAATCAACCAGTACATCCCATGATTGACAACAGCAAATACGAAACTTCGACCTCAAAATCATTGAATGTTGAAATGCAAAGCGAAACACTCGTTCACGACAATCAAATTAAAGAGATGAACTATGCACCATCGGCCTCGATCAAACTTTCTTCAGATACGAATGCGAGCAACACCAAATAAATGATCGCACAACCCTTCAGTAACGAACACTTCGTTCAATCCCAAACCCCTTTATCAATACTGAGTCCCTCTATTAATACATTTCTCTCTGTATCTCACCTTTTTGGTAGGCATCACCACACCCGCCCATGCGCCCGCCATTGCCAGACAGCAAATAGGGCAGACGTTGAAGGGACGTGCACGCCATTCCGAAAGAAAAAGTATTGTAGCAGCAACCAACGAAGCTGGGTTCACTATACCAAGCCGAGTTGATTTAGCAAATTTCATGGCATGATTCAGTCGAACACAAAGTTGGCGCATAAATGTCGGGTGAAGCATCTTGACTAACACCGTACTTGGAGTTCCTGAGAGTAGAATAAAGTTGGTGTGGTTTTATAGCTCGGATTATATGGGCGCAGCTTTATGAAAGCGACTGCAGATATAGGGGTATGTGGAAGATATGACGGTACAGGAAAAAGCGTCAATTATGACTGATATGAGTGGCTGAGTATGCAAACCCACTGGACCAATTGTTTAAAAGACTTCTTCATTGATTGAACTTGGCCATTAATTTTTTAGACACCAAGAAAGCCAACTACTTCTCTCGGTGTTTCGAGGAAAAAAACCTCAATCAGGTACTCTCATTCATACATGATCTAAAGTCGCTTGACGGAATGACTTGAAAGAATTCAGGAGACATCCCTTGACACTTGAACGTGCCTAATAAAGAGGTCTCGCTAGAAATTGAGTTCACTCAAGTTATAACCTCGTACCGATATCCACACAAAGCCAAAGCATAATCAAATAAGAGTTGGCATGAAACAAAGTTCGAGGACTCCAATGCCAAAACAGTTCCAGAATTGAAATAATGCCCAAACGTTCGATCCATTGCCAAATACAAATACAAATTCCAAAACCTCCTAATCATGTGTTCGTAGATCACATGTGGGTCTTGGCACTTGTTCATCCTCTCTATCGAGAAGTTCAATTCTTCTCACTCACCGACCACTAATCAACCAATTACGCCGAACCGCCGGAGCTACTGGACCCGAAAGAATCAATTATCGCTAATTGTTAATCGCTACCGTTGATTCTTCTGTGTAGAAATACAATAGAATAAAAGTGTTTGTGGAAGAGCCCGAAGAAAGTAAGATGGTATCCAGCCAAAGGAAAATAGTCCGTTAAGCTAACGATTTAGTCGAGAACTTGGACGAAGTTTCTTAGGTGAGCTTGGATGGTTTGAGATGAATGATATTGTTATGCCGATTGTTTGATGATCGGTGTAGATTCAAGGGTATTGACAGTGTATTATGGAAAAGGAGAAATGGGTATTGGTTCAGAAATGAAGGAGCGCATGATCTTAGTGAAGAAGTAAAGCTTGGGGTGGAGCACCGAGAGCTTCAAAGGGAAGAAGTTTCCAAGAAACGATGATTCAAAATGGACAAAAAGTATAGATAGTACTTACTGTACTAGGGTGGTTTAAAATAGGGAAGGCAAATAAATGATAACAATGAAATATATATTATACGTAACTTCGCAACTTATTATAATTAAGTTCTAACTTATCAAATTCATTGATGAGATACAAAGGGCCATATTTGGGGACATTATTTCCCTTTGTACCTTTGTACTGGGTAATTTTATTGTTACCTCGAAGAGATAAGAGATGTCGGATGTACTCTGTAAACCGAAAAACGGATTATACGGTAATTGTCGCAAAAAGGTGGATAGGATAATATCTAACTATCTAACTAAATCAGTCTTAGCTTGCAGTAGCAACAATTGCCGTGAGCAGTTCCCCGATTGCTTCAGTGAAAGGGGAGCAAGGTATGTATCAAGGTACGTATCACCGTTGAGCGGTTATTGTAATCTTTACTGTTGCTACTCTGTATATGTTCTATTAGATCAGTCAGATCAGTCAGATCATATCATATCATATCATATCATATCAGAGCGAAGCGAAGAAGCCTCCACGGCAGTGGCCCAGCGGAGCGTCATCACTTAGCATTTCACATTCATTAAACATGACAATTTACTCTGTACGATACAGATTTCAATAGAAGGAAGAAATGATTTTCCGATAAGAAAGCAATGTACAATATTCCATTTTAAAGCACTTTAACTCAAACTAATCACTCCAATCCTAGTCGAATGAAAGATAAACAAGCTTTTTAGCGTCCAAAATCAGGTACGAATGATTTTGGATATAATGGGAATTTTGAATAAGAAAGGAGGAATAGTGGAAAGGGGGGAGGCTGGAAGGGCACGTGAAAGGTAAAAAGAAGTAAAAGGAAGAAGTAAAAGGGAAGAAGTGAACGGAAGCAAGGGTGAAAAAAAAAGGTGAAAAGTAATTTCATTTCTTGACCAGGTCAAGGTCACAGATATCAAGATCAAGACTCCATTTCACTCTGAGCGAACGAGTACTTATTAGGTTAGTTTAGTATAAGAGTATCAGCCCCTTGGTAGGTATTTTATAGATTATAATATAGATTGAATGGAAAAAGAAGATATAATTATTAATTTAATATTAACAATAATAACAATAACGATAACAACAATATAAAGACTTTCCCTTATTGGTTGATTAAATAAAAAGTTGAAGAAGAAGTTGTGAATATATACAGAGTAAAGCGTATATACGCCAGGGACAAAAAGTCACTCAAAACAGTCAAGAACAGGCAAACTAATATACAGGGATAAACGTGGAGTAAATCCGGATACGGATAGATTGTCGAGCTAACCTTATCTTGGTTAGGTAATCTTGATTCTTTTTCAATCGATCCATTGATTCGTTCTCACCTGACTAATGAATACTTTAGTCTAACCTTATTCGATCATATAGTTTTTCCGCTTTCCACCTTCCACCTATGTTATCCCTATTATTATAATAGTATTATGCCTTTTTCTTACCCTTTCTTCGCCTTTTTACCTTTTTACCTTTTTCTTCCTTTAATCTTTTACTAATGGGTGCTTGCTTGCCTTTCACCGTTCACCGATCACCGGTCACCCGTTTATTTACTGCCAAATCCATTTTCATTTTCACGATAAAATCAATTCAAATATACATACAGTACATATTGTACCCCAACCCCCAACCACCTTCCTCTAGTCAATTAATTAATAAATTCCATTTTCCATTTCCGCTTTTCTCTTCCCTTCCTCTTATCTTTTTCTAATAAATCTCATCAACATCAACAAACAAAACAATACTCCCTCTCCCTCTCCCATCGTCAAATAAAAGCTTCTCTGAATAACTTCAATCTCGACGACCTTTCCACGGTTTATTCAATTTACTCTCAACAAATTCCCACCATCCTCCACCAAGATGTTTATCAAGTCCATCGTTGGTCTGAGCATTGTTGCTCTTGCTACAGCTCAATCTACCAACACTACCATTGATCCAAATACCGTTCTTCCTTCTTTGAGATGTAAGTTATCTTCTGATTTGGTTCCATAGATGATAGATGTCAATACTGACAAATCACAGCTCAATGGTGTGCCGCCGAAATCAACACTTGTGGTACTTTATGTGATGGTGCAATCGACAGCAACAACTGTGACCCTGTAAGTCCAACTCTTTCTCAATACTCAATACTCGCTATTCACTTTGGAATTATCTATTGACTTTTACCTTCTTTTCAAGAATACCTTGAACTATACCTGTACATGTTCTTCCAACGGATCTACTCCAGGTCTTCAATACTACCTCCAAACCATGCCAACCTACATCTGCGAAACCATTTACGCCAATTGCATTGCCGCAGGCGAGAATGATGCCGCCGCTCAAAAGCTTTGCACCCAGACGGAACAAAAGAACTGCGGTAAATTGAATGCAGATAATTACACCCCTGCTCCTTCCTCTCCCGCAAGTTCAAGTGCCTCCGCCTCGGCCACTGGTACTTCAGGTTCATCCGCCACTGGCGCTTCTCCCTCTCCTGCTGCCTCTTCAGCTGCTGCTTCTGCTTTGAACATTGGTCGTGAATATGGTACCGGTATCTTCGCGGCAGGTGTTGCTGCTGTCTTTGGTTTGATGCTTTAAGAAGGGATTTCGGAAGATGGATTTGGAAATGATTACATGGATCTTTGTATGTTTGCAAAGAGCATGAGATTTTTTTTTCAAATCATCCGATGATGATGTGCATAATTTACCCCTTCGCCTCTATTGTTTTTTTGTTTTTAGCGCGTGTGTTTCCTGCCTTTTTTCTTTCTGATTAGCATTGGTGTTCATGGCTCGTGGTTTTCACGTTTCTACATCATCGATCTCTATGCATGAAGTGTCTTTAAAGGCATTCAAGAAGCGGCTGAGCTGCTAAGTTTATAATAGCAGATATTTTAATAACGGTCGAGGGGGATGATTAATGATTGAGATGAGAGTGGATTATGTTGGCTGGTTGAGCTTGACGTCAAAACCATATTCATATACTGGCATAGCATAGTATATACAATAATGCGATTGTGCATGTCAGAGATTTGATTGCCTTTTGAATTTGAGTGAGTTGGTGATGTATTTGGTTTGTGAGGTATGAAGTATCGTATTATGATATTATTGGCAAGCAAGTGTCCGCATACTACGAGTAAATGAATGATGAAAATTTTAATGTAGTAATCTGATAACGAATAATGAAATTCTTTATTGCAGTCAATAATCTCATTAATACCTTGAGCACAAGTCAATGTTGACATTTTTATATTCTCCTATCCCTCTATCCCTCTATCCCTCTATCCCTCTATCCCTCTATCCCTCTATCCCTCTATATTGTTATTATAGGTTTCATGATATATCGTTTGTTCTCTCATCTTTTTCTTTCCAATTACATACTCTTCTTCTCTTCCCTTCTCTTCTCTTCTCGTTTGTAGAGGTTCATGTAATGTCTTGTGCATTTAGCTTTTAGCATTCGAAGCTTGTGGGATTTGGGGAGGGGTAGAGTGGTAGAGTGGGGAGATGATTCGTGTAGTAAACTTGTAGGAGAAGAGATATTTTGGGTGTGTGTAATGTTGTGTTGTGTTGTATGAGAATGGGAATGGGAATGGGAATGATATTAGAGGGCGTGCTTGATATCATATATGTATGTATGTATGTATGTATGTATGTAGATGGATGAGTAAGTGTTATAAGTGTTGGGCGGGCTGTGGAGTTTATTGGGAAGGGGAAGGGGAAGGGGAAGGGGGGTTGTGTGAGAGGGGTTGAGGTGGGATGTTGATGTCCTGGGAATTCTGAGATGGCAAGCAAGTAGAGGAAATGGATGGAAGGAAAGAGAAACCGGATTTTCCTGGTGTTCCGTATGGTCGCTGATGCCTCGAACGAGTGTGAGAGTTGGGGGTAGTTCTCCTGGGCTCCTGGGCTCCGGGGGTTGTCATGTAGGGAGATGGTGAATAGTGTGGTGTTGATGTTTAAGGTGTCATTTCGCGGCTTGCGGGAGAGTTCTTCTACGTGCTAAAATTTCTTTTTGTATAGTCTGGCCAGTGACCATCGTAAGTCTTCGTTCCTGAGCTCCTACGCTTCTTCACTCTAGGATAGGATGGAAATCAAAAATAGATTTATCCTTTGTGGATGATTGATAAAGAGATTGACTTGGTGTTAAAATACCACAACGTCTCAACGTCTGATGATAATTGGGATGAAAGACAATCATTACCATGATATTTCTTCTCGCTTGTTTCATATTCTTTGATATAAGGAGAGTGAAAGACCTATTATCCTATCAATATCTTTGTCTATCAACAATGAAATTCTATCCATTCTTCTTCGTCCTCTCCATCTCTTTCACCATTCATTCCTTTCTCTATTCTCTCTCCACAACCCCATTGTCTTTCATTACTCTCCGTCTTACTACTTAACCTCTTATTGTCCCCCCTTGCTCTATTCCAAAATCTGTCATACTTCGCAAAGCCATTCTATTGTATCTTTATATCGATTGAACTGAACATCTAAACACTGTACCTAATTTCAAGTAGCTGGTCTACTCTACATTATTAAATCGTTCTAGTAAGTACACATTCTAATTTCATATACTCACATTACATATTAGGTATATACAACCAACAGATCAATCACCACAACACAAACATACAGATAAGTAAATAAATCACCAAAGATGAATATCAAGCAAGTCTCCAAAAAGTCCTTCGTCTCATCCGACACTCCCTCCTTCGGTCTGGAATTCGAATTCCTCATTGCCGTTCTCGCCAACCCCTCTATCGCAAATCCTAATCCCTCGGATCCACGAACCGTTTACTTCCCATCCACTCCCGAAGACGATGCCCCATCCTACTTCAAGATCTCCGTCGGGAAAGAAGATTGGGCAAACGAATGGTCCGTTTACTCACACATCAAACGTACCCTCTCATCCATCGGTCTCCCGACCGAAAAAGGAAAAGCCAACTCCAACTTCGCCATGTGGGAAATCACCTCTGACGGCTCCATCGAGCGTCCGCGGGCCCCCAATCCCCGCGAAAGAAAAGCATACAAAGACTGGCAAACCTACACCTACTACCCCATCGAAATCCGCACTCCGGCCTACTACTACAGCGAAGACGCCCTCAAAGACATCACCGATTTCTGCAAAATCATGCGCAAACATTACCTCATCACCATCAACGCCTCCTGCGGTCTGCACGTGCACATCGGCTACGGCACACAGGGGTTTTACCTCCCGCATCTCCGTCGTCTGGGCGCCATGATCCAAGCCTTCGAGCCGCAATTCGACTCCATCCACCCGGAATCCCGCATCGATTCCCGCAATCCCCATTGTGTTTCTTTCCGCCGAGGCACCTATTTCCAATGGCGCTACCGCCAAGATCATAATCGCTCCCCGCGCGTGCTGGAAACGATCGCCACGCTGCTGGCGTGCGAAAGCAGAGATGCGTTTCGCACGTGTGTGGCGAGTGAGGGGGCTGCGGGCGCGCATTCTTATGTAGGCGGAAGCACGGCGTGGAATTTCGATCGCATGGGGACGGAGTCCAGACCAAAGCCGGAGTGGATGCAGGATACGATTGAGTTTCGTGGACATGAGGCGTCGTTGGATGCGCAGGTGGTGGGGAATTGGGTGAGGGTTTTGGTGGGGATGGTGGAGTATACGAGGGAGGTTGGAGCGTTGGGGTTGGGAGAGTTGCTGTTGAGAGTGCAGGGGGAGAAGTGGGAAAGAGGGGTGAGGAAGCAAAAGGTCCCTGTGAGGGGAAGATTTGAACCCGGGGGTGTTATGTATAGACCTGTTTTTGGAGAGGATTGGTGTGGGTTGGTGGATTTGCTGAGGGTGTTGAAGTTGCATGGCCCGGCGGATTACTATCAGGGGAGAAAAGGTAGCGGCTTGGAAAATGGAGTTCGTCAACATTGGTATGAGCATGCTCCGAGTGAGTATGTTGTTAAACCTGATGAAGAAGAAGATGATGATAATGGAGAGAGTCCTTCTGATAGAAAAGACGATAAGCCTATATCTTCATCAACCCCATCTTCTGGTACTGAGTCCGGTCGTTTCGATCCTTTCAATCCTAATCCTGTTTCTCCTGGAAAACCAGAGGAGAAAGAAAAAGACCAAGAAGGAGAAGGCAAGAAATCAGCGCCAATTGATCTGGGAAGATTCGACGTCGATGCCGGATTTTCCGCATCTTCTCCCCCTTCTCGAAAGACAACTGACAAGAAACTCGCCGAAGGAAAACCATCCAGCAAGAAAGACAAATCTTCCGACGAATTCCCCATGCGTCCGGATGCTGGAAGAGCAGAGGAAATCAAATCACCGGATGCGAATCTTCCTTCCGAGAAAGGACATAAATCGAAACCAGCAACTACTTCCCGCGCCGGATTCCGCCTTCCTTCGTCCCCATCTCAAGCTTCCTCGTTATCGACTCCAAACTCCAATCCCGAATCCTTCACAGCCTCGCACTATGAGCGAGAAGCTGCCAAGGCCCGCGCGGTTCTGGAAGCGTTCTGGGAGAATGAGAATGCGCGGTTGGAGAAGGAGGCTGAGGGGAGGGTTTTGGCGGTACAGGCCAAGACCGAGAGGAATAGGAAGAAGAGTAGTATGAATCTGGGAAGTGAGAGAGCGGAGAGCGAGAGGAAGGTGAGCAGCAGTGGAACGCTTGAGTTTGTGGATTTGGGCGTGAGGAATGAAGAGGAGTGGAGACCGGAGGGGTGGAAGGGAGTTGGGAGTGGAGAGCAGGGTGATGATAAACCTATTGGGGAGAAGTGGTTGGAAGAGCTACAGGAGATTGAAGAACAGAAACAGAAAGAGCTTGAAGAGCAGAAGAGACTTGCCGCGGCGGAGAAAATTGAACAAGACGCCCGACTTGCGGCAGAGAAAAAAGAGTGGGAAGAGATAAGCAAAACGCTTCGACCCGGTCGAGATTATCTCCGACCCGTCGCCCATCCACCACTCCGCAAGCTTCCCGGTCCCGCAGACTACAACCAACGCAACAAAAACCAACACTCGCATCTTCTTCAAGGCACCACCCGAGCCGAGATCCTCGCCCTAGCCCCCAACACCGAGAATTTCCGCGGCCGCCCCTTCCATCGTCAATTCCGCGACCCCTCCACCCCCTGGCTGGAAGACGCCCCCAATATCTCCAAACTCAACCCCAAACGGGCCCCCTACCCCGGCCCATCCCCCTACATCGACGTGTATCAGATGCCCAACCTCGCCGACGCCCTCTACGAAGAGGAGATCCTCGACGGCCCCGCCGACGGCGTGCGCCGCCGCTCCTCGGCCCTCCGTCGCATGCTGCAGGGCCACCGACTCGGCGAGATGTCGCCGACCCTCGAGCAGAATCTCTACGAATACAATTGCACGCTTGAGCACCATACGCGCGGACGCGAACTCTCGGGCCTGTTTCCCGCGCCCGCGGAAAATCTCCAGCAGTTCGAAGACGCGGATGATCGCTGGTGGCGCACTGAGATCGCCGAGGCGGAAATCGCTATGCTGGAGCGAAAGGCCGCGGATAGCGATGATGCGATTGCGATCCCGGCGTGTGATACCCTGGCGGGGTGGTGGAGAGAGGATGGCTATGCGTATTGGCCGACGGGTGTGCAGAATCCGTTTGCGGGGCATGAGAGAGTGCAGCCGCAGGCGGAGGAGGATGTGAGTCCTGGGGCGGAGGTCCCTGTGGTTGAGACAAAGGAGACGGAAAAGGAGAAGGAGAAGGAGAAGGAGCAGGAGCAGGAGAAGGATAGAAGATTTGCGGAGAGGAATAAATATCGCAAGGTGCTGTGGGATGCGCGAGAGGCGGAGAAGCAGGAGGAGTTGGAGGCGCAGATGGCGGCGGAGCAGGATTGGTTGGAAGAGGCTATTGCGGCGGGGCAGTCGGGAGGGAGTCCGGCGGATGCGGGGCCGAATAGTTGGGAGGTGGGGGATGATGAGGAGATTTGAGGGGTGAGAGGTAGGTGAGAGGTAGGTTTTTGTTTGCTTATTTCTTGGTTTCTAACTCTTGTTGTTTATCTCATGCAGGCGAAAAGGTAAGAGTACTAAATGGTATCCATCATAGTAAGTCAATTCTTTAGATCTCTTTTTTTATTTGCTTATCTGTTTATTCATTAGTACTCTAATTTCTAATCCATTAGATTTCTTTACAATTACATTTTCTCAGTTATTTAATTTCTGATTTATCGATACTTTGAAGTGATATATCCTATGTAGTGCAACATGTGAAATGTATTATGTGATATGCGGTATTCAATCGAAGTGATTTCTCCAGAGTAATCTTCTAAACGCAGTAAGTTATACGTAAAGTAAGGATACTTCAGATCTCCGCTCTCATTTATGCGAGGAACTTGAGAATGATATATTGATAGCTTTATTGATTGATTTTTTGGACTGCTTTGTTAGGTGTTGTGAGGGAAGGAGGAGTTTTCTTCTAGTGGTGTAATTAAGGATAATAACAATGAATATTATCATTATCGTACGTAGATAGATACCTATGTAGGTATTAGCGGAATTCTCAATCTCACTTCCATACATACAATATCGCTTACTTGATAATAGATAGAATCTCGCGTCTGTCTGTCTACTTAACAACAATCATACCTCACATTTATAGCCTTATAGTTCTACAACCACTAGAAGAACTCCTCGATATGACGAAGATATTTTAGATGGATTTATACAAGGTCTTCTTATCTATTCCCTGTTTTTTGTATGCTTGAAGATGATTGTCTGTCTGCTTGCTTGCTTGCTTGTGAGAAAGAAGTATGAAGACGGAGATTTGAGGATAAGATAGATAGTAATATGAGAACCTCCGATAAGAAGACTTAAGAGTGGATTAACTGATCGACTGCGCTTATAACGAAAATCCGGGTATAGTTCATTTACGATGACATGGTATGTTATCATATAAAAAGTGGAAATCAATGGTCGTTAAAAAGATTCTTTAGATATCTTATAAACGCTAAACGGGCTTAAATAGATATAAATAAACAATGGAAATAATGAGTAGATAGTGATGGTGAGGCGAGGGAAGAATATGGGGACTAGAATGAGTTATGTGTATTAAGCATTGAGGTCGAAGAGACAGTGGGAATACAAGTGGTTTAGGTTTAACTGTAAAGGAAGTTTATGGATACTAGGTGGCTAGGTAGTAGCTACGAGAAGTCATGTGATTGGAATGTTATGTTGATGATCATTGTACAGTAGGCATCTCTGTTTGATCCTACCTTACCGAAGCCCGACACCACCTTCCCGCTCACTGCACGCCGTAGATCATGCATACATGCTTATCAAAATGCATTGCATGCTCCACTTATATAGGATACTGGCATTCCGCTGTTCATTTTGGATAGTTAAGTTGGTTATGTTTCCTACCTATTTACCTAGTTCTGTTATATATACATCTATCTATCTCTTCCTTTATTCTTCTCCAAATCTCGTGCGCGGAAAAAGTAGTTTGGATGTCAAATAACCGTCTTCCATATATACAATGTTAAACGACAGACAAACTGTAAGATTCACTGTTTACGAATTTCCGGAATCTCCTCCAAAGTTTCCTATTTCGTTATATATCTTTACGACTCCGATATTTCCAATAACTATACCATGGAGGCCACAAACAAGCACACCTTCACCTCACCCATTCCACAGTCACAAAACTCCTCACCCAAATTCTTCAACCTTGCAATCGAGATCCGATGCAAAATATATGAAGAACTTCTCGTCGTCACAGAACCAATATCACATCCCATGAATTTCCGCCCGGAGAATCCAGCACAATCATCCAGCGCTACAAAACACAGCCACTCTCCCTCTCCCCAACTCCTACGCCCTAATAAACAATTCCACCACGAAGCGACTCCTATTTTCTATCACAACAACCGCTTCAAAATCTCGCTATCGCATATCCATCGCGATCTCGCATCCCACACAATATTCGAAAATCAAGCCACCCTCGCATTTCCTCTCCAGATCGGAAAGGCTAACGCGAGTTTGGTTCGTCATATTGGTATTTATTTTCTCATTAAGCAAACGAGATCTCGAGGATGCTGCACCGCTCCAGACACAAGCTCTTAATTTCATTCGCACAAATTGTACGAATCTCGCAATGATGAAAATTCTGCTGTGGGATAATTTCAAGCTGAATATTCGGGAGCTTTATAGAACCCTGCATTTTGATGAGGATAATCTGAGGTTTGTTACGCTGGAGGATTTGAATGCGATAGATGTGGAATTGAGAAGGATTTCGTCGCTGAGGGAGATTGTGGTCGATTTTCATAGTTGGGAACAGTGGTCGGGACGGTAGGTTAATGATAGGCTGAGGGAGATGATGGTTGATTGTGGGCGGGAGGTTCGGGTTACGAAAAACAAGATGCCGGATGATTAGAATGCGGATGAAGAATACTGTGGTCTTTCATCTTTTACATGGTTTGACTAGTCGTGGATTGTAGGCGGTGTTGGATGGCTGGGCTGAGGAAAGGGAAGTCGTTGGAGTGGAGGATATCAGGAATGAGAACTTCTTTCGTGAAGGCTATTTTGCAAATAGACAGAGAAGCGAACTGGAATCAAGATATAGAATGAATGATGAGTTAGATACCACAAAAATTTACATAACAACAGCGTATCAATGCCACCAGGCAAGCATATTATTAAAGCACAAAATCATATCTAAAAAAAGAAATCTCACAATCCCCAGAATTCACTACATCAAATATCCTACCTGATCACTCCATTATCTCAAACTCGATAAACACAATTCCCGCATCTGAACATGCAATGCACATACGAATCCAACACCATCCCTATCGATCATAGATTCTAGTCGTGCCGCAAGCCCGCATCATGATTACTGGGTTCGCAAGACAGGGATTGAAGGATTCGGATGTAAAGTTATAGGATTTGCGTGTGGTAGGATTTAAGCTTATTTCGACTACCTAAGAAAGATAGATGGGATGAAATGAAATGAGAGAATAGACTCGCGATATGTAGACGAATAACTAGCCAAATTTTGGAGTTCCAGAACATTATACCTTTCTGGGTGGATTGCCACAATGAATGTAGATGTGGAGACAAATGACAGATTGACTGAGTAGACGGGGGTCTAAATATAGTACCATAACCCCTTTCTCCCCCTCCCAGAAAATAGGTATTCACGAATGCAACATCTCATCTAAGCCACAAAGCATAGCTCGAAAAGAAATTTGTATATATATATTTATGTTATCAGAAAAAAACAGAATAAACATCAACTCGCACAAAGAACAAAACATCGCTTCCTCCGAATCCACTCCCAAATTCCAGACTCCAACTGCAATCACCTCGCTGCAAAGACTACCGATCCCAATCTTAAGCACCTACACCATACAAACTGCATTCTCCCTTATCATCTCGCAAAGAATCTCTACTAAAAACGACAGATGTTTTAACCAGACTTATACAATGTAATCAACGTAGGATAAACATTGATATTCGCACTATACACCGCTTGACTTTGTCCGTTTCTGGTAATCATGTTTGTGGTGCCAACTGTAGCTAATGTGTAGATGTTGACATTTGAGATGATACCTTCAAGACTGAAGATATTGGTTTGACAATTTTCGGGGCCACCACCGTTGGAACAGGCTATGTCATGTTAGTATGCATTTTTATGGCTCGGGAGTGAGTATGGAAATTAAGAAACTACATACTGGTAGAATAATTATCGAAAAATGAGTAAAGTCCCGCTCCATAAACAAGAATGTCATGAGAGTTGATGATTCTCAACCCCCAAGCTTCAGCACAGTTGCCGGTATAGCCTGCACAGGAGGTACTAAAGTTAGGATCATTGAGAGATGTGACGACGCTGAAAGGTGTTGGAGCAAGTGGTTGTGGTTGATAGTATCTAAGGGTCATTAGTCAAAAATTTATGGTAAGAATACATCAAGGCCTTACGGTGTTTCAGTCTGGAGAAATCCCGCAAATATATCCTTTGTGTTGGCCAATTGATATTGGTACAAAGTGAAATGCTCAACTCCAGTGCCCCAACTGCAAAAGGTTAGTTCGTTTCCATGAAGTTCTCGAGAGATAAACTTACAGCCAAATTTGTCCTGCGGTACTCTCGATATATAGACCTCTTCCTGAATAGATGTCAAGTTGTCTCAAACCTTGGTCATCAATATCATGATCAGCACTCCAAATCCATACATTCTCCATGTACAAGCCGCTGGCACTTGCTGTGACATGCATGCCCATATAAGCAGCAATACAGTTCGAATTGATCGTTGCAGTGGCTGGATTTTTCTCGCATTGAGCGACTTGTAGGTTCGAGCCTGTGAAACCACCAATTCGGGTATGCACGTCCCACATTCCAGATGGTGTTGAACCAGAATTGGCGAGGTTCCATTCGATCAACGTTGCACCAGCTTGTTGACCTTGTGTCGAAACCAAACAATCACTCCATTCGACATGTCCCGTTTGACCAGCAGTTCCAACTCGTACGACGGGTTGTGGACTATTCATATTATTGAAGAAACTGCCACTTGACATGATGGTTGAATATGATTCGCCTACAATTCTTGAACCAGGAGGAATTGTTATTGTGCTTGTGACTTTGTAGGTACCTGCATCTAAGAAAAACACGTTCCCAGCGGAAGCTGCGTTGTTGATACCTCGCTGTAATGCAACAGTATCGTCGGTCGTACCATCTCCAACTGCACCGTTGGTTCTTGCACTCGTAAATGATGAGACTGACAAGCCATTGTACTGTGGTTTCGACTGAGTGTAATATTTGTTTCCGCTGAGTAGAGATGCTGGTCGACTGTTTGGAGTGATGGCACCTTGAAAATCAGAGTGACCACTAGGAACATATTGGCGGCCTTGACCCCACCCAGCAATGGTCGTGCTTCCACTTGTACCAGCTAATACTGTCGATCCACCACTCAAAGTAACAGCTGTGGGCACATTACTGAGTACCACATTTTCAAGTATGAGACTACCAGCTGTGTCTGGTGTCGCATTGGATGTGTAAGCAGTTACGATTCCGATTGGTGTGTTGGTTATTGAGCTGTCGATTAAGATAACAGAGCCCACATTCTGAGCAGTCGAACCTCCTGCAGATATATCGATTCCCTTTTGACAGTTGTTTATGCTGATACCTTGGAATAACCATCCCCAATCCCAGAACATGCTAATGGCCGTAACACAGTTGTTGAAAACCAAATTTCGCATGGTGAATTGTTGATTCCCAATGGCAGCACCAACAAGACCGCCGTTGAAGGTAACGTCAACTAAAAGTCCGGCAGAACCTTATTTATTATTAGCATGGAACTCTTCAGGTTCTCAATTACACTCACCACTTTCACAGAAGAGACCAGTATGTTGAGTTCCTGCAGCGGAACTCATTTGAAACATAACATTTTGCAAACTTGTTGCTTGGGATGTGGGCCAATGAAGACCTGTCGCTGTAGTCCCAGCAGGAATGCTAGTCATATCAAAGATCAGGTTGCGAATTTGCCTCAAAAATACATTGGTGGACCCCCAGTTGAGGACAGGGGAGTAATATGGATTTGCATCGATCAAACCGAAACCGACAAAATTTGGTGTGGCTTTGAGAGTCGGTATGCTGTTTGGGTTACCGATGATTTGAGTATAATAGTAGTCTATAATTGATGACGATATCAAGTAGGTTCCAGATGGGAAATAGACAACTGCAGGAGTGGTTGTAGTCGAGGAACACCCTTGACCACATCTTCCACCGGCACTAATAGCTGCGTTGATAGCTGCAGTATCGTCCGTAACACCATCACCTAGATAATGTTAGCAGATAACCTTGGTAGATGGATGGACTTGCCTTTTGCGCCATAATCTTTCACGTTCCGATAAACCTGATATCCTGAAGGACCCCATGCAGATTTTCCTTGATGTGATATCTGTTCGTACCAATAAGGGATCGCACGAGGGACAATCTGGGACATGTCTTCCTTTGCTGGGATGACTGCGATATTGGTGTGATTCCCTTTGTTGTGCACATACGGTGCGAACTTGTTCATGACCTTCGTCACTACCTTTTCAACCTGAGGTATCTTGAACTGCATACATGATGAATGAAGTACTAGAGAAAGCAAAACCACGCTTCTGATCAGGTTAACCATGATGAAGGTTTGATTTGTGTAGTAGATAAATTGAGATGGAGTAGAAATTGTGAGAAGGATATTCAATAGGAAATTGTCGCTCTCTTATGTACAAAATTTCCATTGTACTCGAATGCACCTACATGCACTATTTCTGTGCTCCGTCCCGAAGGAGGAAATGAAGCCGCTGCAATTGTAAGAATCTAGTTTAATCTGGTCTAGTTAAAGCATGATTAAGACAGTTCCGTATATCTTCCGGTCTTTCTTGGTAGAATATTATCACGAGCTTCCATAGAAGTCTTTTTGTACGACGGAAGCATTCTGTACCATTTCAGATCCCGTTAGGAACATGTGAGGGTTTCCAGCCTCATGATCACTCAACATGAGATGAAGTTGATATCAGCTTATGGTTGACGCGGACTAGGGAAATCTGGGAACCGGAATAATCCAACAAGCGGGCCCAGTGATGTGGTATCCTGGATAAAATGCTCCGAATCACTGCCGAAAGTTGACCTTGTGAGCAGAATCTGGCCAAGCAGAAAATCCATTTCCAACAACAGCTATTTGAGAATTACCATGACAAGATAAACTGAGGTGATTCGGATAACTAAATCCACGAACCAACCCATACAAAGACGGAAGGAGATTTAACTTACCACGTGTAAGATGAAATTAAGGATATTCTTACATAGCAATATTTTCTGAATTTGGTAACGGCCGTTCTCCGGTCCGACCTATGGTCGTACAAATTACCACGGGCTTGGCTCAATATGTAGTTTGTATGCATTCTGTAGACTCTGCATATTTACTCTGCAAGTTCTGCATATTCTGCAAGTTCTTTATTGTGGGGTAAGAATCTGGGGATGTTGGAGATTGGTGGCTTGTGGGGAAGCTCGTGATCACCCCAAAAAATGACAACTATGCCGTAATCGGGTTGCAATCAAAGTATCATTCTGAATGCTGCTGTAAGGTTTGACAAGATTCGTGAGATGTCGCCAATCTTCACCGACCCGCCCTGAAAGCCATAAAAGCCAAAAAGCATGATTTTACCAGGATATGAAATTTGCCGAATCTGAGGATCATTCATTTCCAACCCTCGAGGTCAGTCAAATTTGGTAGAATCTGAGAATTCCATCAGATCACAGTCTATCATGCGCAGGTCCATAGCAAGGCTTTTATGGTTTGACCCCGGTTTCAACGTACGCGAAAAGCTGAAAATCGACTGATGTATGTGTTTATCGGAGCCTCAAGAGCCGAAGTATTTTGAAATTGCCGCGATTATCTGCACATGCAGGATTGATAGGAAGCTCTGAGACATACTTTAATTTAGACCGAGGCCGTGTAGAAATGTTCACAAACCCAGAAAGAGATACCTCGAGAAAGAGCAATAGATGTAGCTAATTTAGCTAACGACCCGGATTTCAATTCCACAATGATTGATGAAATCTCGTTACTTGATGCTTGATGCTTGCATAAAGCTTCCGAGTCTATTTGGCAGAAAATGCGTCGTATTCCGTTCAAAAAGTGACGTAATTGGTTACACGGCCCGGTGCGAAGGGACGGCGTCTTTTCTAATATTGAAAGTCTAAAAGCATCTTTGATCGACCGGATAAGAGTAAGATGGATAATTGCCCAGCCGGGGATATCAAAGTCGATCCCCAGAACTGCCCAATGAGGCAGTGGTACGCCGTTAATTCAACCATAAGTGACCGAGACAATTTGAAGCACGGTTTAGCGCGTAGCATCCTGCTTGCTACTTCGTTGCCAATTGAGGAAATCGTGTGAAAAGCTAGGCGTCAAGATGAGCCCATTCTTTGTCTAACGCGACCCAGAGAAGGGAAATGGGCGAAGTGACGGCTATTCTCCCTCTTCCAGTGTTCCCCAAATCCTTCTTCAGACCATATAACTGTTCACATGGGGCACAATTGGGGTACTGCCCCTTTCCAGGCACCAACGACTGTAAGGGAAAGTTTATGCGGCATGTCAGATACGGCGTTAAAATCAAGCCAAACTAGTCTTGTAAAGCCACCGAATGTAACAAGAATAGTAGTGGAAACTCGGTCAGTCTAATCCTTGCCCTTATGATAAAAGTGCCGAAGTGGCAAAGCTGTCAAAAAACTAACCAGGAACAGTGTCCCATCTGAAAAAGGCTTCCTCAAGCGCTTCGGACGGTGACGGTGTCCGAGAGGTTACACCTATACTCAATGCTGCTGTCAAATTGCCGGAGGATAATCTCCTAACAACGTTTCTTATTAATGGCCCGATGGCAACCCAAATCTCTCAAGGCAAAAATCCCTGAATCAAGTTGTTCTGATGGAAATGTCCTCATCCCAATATCCTGACGGCGCACGATCAACATGCGTGGAAGGTATTGCTGCGCCATTGTGCATCAACCAATTCCATGTATAGTTGCACAGATATTGCAAATTATGCAATGCCAACTTTGATGCACTTGTGATGTAATTATCGTAGAAGTAAGGCAAAGTTACTCGAGCATACAATCGTGTCGCGAAGAAGCTCGTCATGACAGTTATGGCAGTCGCCACAGAGTCTCTCTGTCAATCAAGTAAATCAATTGGTCAAGATATCGTGATTGTTTAAAATCTCGAGTTGGCAATGCCCAACAGTTTGGGAATGATAGATGTCCCTCGCTGCTTTGTATGGAGTTGTTGTGTCTGTGGGGAACCTAAAAATGCGGGGAAGTCCTCCCCACAGTTGGAAGATATTGTAGTTACGCACGGACCACAATATCAATTCTTTTCCTGAAATAGCAATGATACGAGCGAACGGATTGACCTGAGAAAAGTTAGGTTTTAGTCAGGATTTCTAAGTTAATATGGTAACAGGCTCAGCAGCCTTCACCATTGTGAATGTGCAGTTCAAGAAAATATCCTCTCTTGCGAGGATTCTCAGCATATATTTTACAATTCATATCTAATCATGCAAGATCCTGCTCCTAGAACACCTCAAAACGCCCAAACGTATCTAAAATTTCTCCTTATACGCCCTCCCATCCTTTGTCACAACATTCGTAACTATGATATTCATCCTGCCCTTTTCAAAAGCCTCCTCACCCGTAAATTGTTCCATATCATTCCTTGTATTCACAAACCCAAAATCTAGTCCATTCATAGACGCTCTCACACTTCTAGGTGCTGCGACCGCATCATGCAAATCATCAAATACGATATCAATTCCTGCGACTAGTCCGATTTGTGATTCTTGATAAGTGCCCAAAGGCCATCCTACTCTTTTGAATTTCTTCCGAACAGCGTCAACCATGCCCACAAAACGTAATTCTACAGCGTCACCGCTATAGGCCATAATTTCGTCTTTAAGTTCTTGAAGGTAGATGAGACCGGTAGTATCGATAAATGTGACGCGTGTGAAATTAAATACGACAACCTCAAGCCTTGGAAGGAATCTAGTTGGCGTATTAATGTTACTCCTGCGACGGAGACCTGCAGTTCTTCGAACTCGATAGTCACTCCATCCTGTTTGCTCCGTGGGTCCATAGGGAGTCGGCTCATGATAGGTCCAGATAGCTTCTAGAATATCCTTCTTTATTCTCTGCGCATTTAAGTAAATGAGACGAGCTTCTAACGTGATAAGTTGCGTGCCTTGAGGTACAAGGCGCCCTGCCTGGAGAGGTATACCCATCCTGTTTACACTGTCAAAACTGTATCTATTTTCGAGATCATGGGGCTTTAGTGGAGCGATCGAGGAGAATAGTGTGCGTAAAAGTGTGTAGACAACCATGTAGACCACTCCAAGCCCAAGAGCGACCTCCAGACCTGCAACTAACGCGACGTTCATGACGACAAAGAAGCCTATGAAATCGGCAAACGAGCCTTTCCAATATGTGAGAGGAATCCTGTTTGGAGGTAACATTTCCCCTACGCAGACAAGTATAATTGCGCCGGTTGCTGCAGTTGGTATCCACTTAAAGATTTCAGTCAATTCGTTGATGGCAAGAAAAACAAATCCGGCCGAAAAAAGTCCACTTAGTGGTGATCGCACCCCAGTTGTTGAATTTACTGCTGATAAAGAAAGAGATCCTGATACTGGCATCCCACCAAACAGGCCATTCACGATATTCGCGGTCCCAAGAAAGACAAGTTCTTGTGATTCATCAATCTCATAGTTGTGTTTACGGGCAAATGACTTGGCAAATATCAAATGTTCAGCTACGGCGGCTATAAACACCTGGACAAAAATGAGAAAATTAGCATCGGGCCGACTGAGCACTGATCTCAAATTGACTTACTGGGAATGCTTTTTGAGCGACGAGCAGAGCAATTTTGGTCGGGAGTTGAGGAGATTGTAAAGTTACGGTTACTGTCCCAGCGATAGGAAATTGTGGAACGAGCAGCTCTCTGTTGACAATAAAAGATATACCCGTGGAAATGGCGATGACGAAAGCGTTCCGTAAGTTTGACAAGATCCTGATGATGCTGCTCTTATGCCCCCATTTTTTGCCTATGAGCTTCAATAAAACGATGATCGCTATTGATGCGACGCCAACAGCCAAAGACAATGGTTGAGTCGTTGCGATATTTTTAGGGATTTGCATTCCTTGCATCATGAAAGTCTGACCCACCCCTGATTCTCCCAGTATCAATGGAATCTGGCCTTGAATAATGATCAACGCTGCTGACATTTGAAACCCAACTAGCATAGGAATCGTTACGAAATTCAGGATCCAACCAAGGTTCAGAAGTCCGAATGATAGAGAAAAGGCCCCGATCGAGAAGGAGAGAGCGGAGGCAATGAGGGCAGGTGGTATTGAATGATTCTGGGAAGTAATCGATAATACAACGGCGTTGGTAAGTAGACTTAAAGATGTTGTAGGGCCTGTGGCAATATCTACAGTTCTTAGCATCAAAGATACTTCACTTCATGTAGAAATTTACCTTTCGATGTACCCATGAAGAAGTATATAGCCGATGGCAGCCAGCTAGCAAATAGGCCTTGCTGCAATGGTATGCCAGCTAAGGCAGCAGACGCCAGGGCCTGCGGGACCAAGACCAATGCGACTGTTATCCCAGCAATGATATCGTCCACAAGCCATCTTGGAGCATAGTTCGGGAACCAACATACGAAAGGAATCTTCTGAACCAAATAATTTCCTGTCGATGGCGGTAATGCTTTTATTCCCCGAATAAAACCTTTTCTTCCTCGAGTTAAGTTTTCATCGTTTCTGAGTCCTTCCCTAATCTCTCGTAACTTTATTGCTATTTTTCCCATGGTTAAGACTGCCCGCAGTCACTGCGGAAGAAAAGTTGGTTTAACTGAATAAGAGAATCATGAGGGGGCTGGCCTCGCGAAATTTTGCAATAAAACCATGAATAATATCATGATGATGGGAGTGAATGGGTTTTTGTTAGAGCTGTCCACGATTTGAGCTTTTGCATTGTGTAGCAAGATCCACAACTGGTTTTGTTTTCGTCTTATCATATTGAACAAGTTTTGACTTTCGGGACGAAGAACTTGGCTAGGTTAGCCTACCGAGCTTAGATAGAGTCTAAAGTAGATAGAAAGGTGTACGGGAGGAAAAACAGCATATAGTAACAATGATTGGTCGCCTTTACAATTGTAGAATAAAAGTCTGCCAAGTAGTACCCGGAGTTTCAAAAATGGTCATAATAGTCTGAGCGTGGCAATCTTTGACCAGGACACTCAATATATTTGAGAGATCCCATTCCTCACCAGCCACCACACTAAGTTACAGAGTGCCCTTCTGCCTGAGTTGAAGTGATTTTGGGAACGAATATAAACTGTTGTTGTACTTGCATGTAGATCAGAATGTAGCAGCCGTGTGAATTCTCTCATCACTTGACGTAGCTCAATCGCACAGGCACAAGCTTGACATCTCGAACATGCCCCACACACAGAAATGACAACGCAGCGGATGATTGAAATACGTACTTAGAATATAGTCTTGATTAACAGATGTTCTTAAAATGTATACATGAAATATTGGAACACCGGTGAACCTGGGAAGACCTTGTGCAGTAGACTGTCGCACGGATGTCCACTGGTTTTACGGATGTTTCATGATTTTGAGAAGACCAAATCAAGTAGAGCCGGCGGAATCCAACGTCTGCTTTGAGAATAGCATTCTGATCTTCATGCAACTTTGGATATGAATATTCTAGTCCAAGTAGAACGTCAGATCTCAATCTAACTTGTCTTGTCCAGTCTTGCATCCTTCCTACCTAGTGCACTGTAGTTCTTTTTTGGACCTCCATACGAGCCTCCTTTCCTGGTTCGAGATGATGATAGTCACTACCGTCTACCAGCCCTATGCCACGAAGAGACCCACACGGTCATCATCGCATTTCAACAAACAGGCAACTTCGTGGACCGTTGCCTTTAGCTTTGGTTGAGAAGTACTGCAGTTTAAATACACTCAACTTTGAGTTTTGGATGGCATCACAGGTAAATTGTAAAATTACTCGCATATGGAAAATGAGAAGAGATGCAGGAACATGACAATAAATTGTAAACAACGTCGGCAACTGTGTACCAACTTCCCCATGGGTATGCAATTTAAATGAGAAGATAGTAACATCCCTCCCCTATATAACCAGAGTGGGTTAATCGATGATCTGCCTCCACACACGTCAGCCCACTAGAGGAGAAGCTCGCTTGAGGCAATGAATCGCAACTAATTGAGACGTGATAAATTCAATAGATGTATCGAGGTTATGATTGAAGTACCGACAATGAAGCACCGATAACCCAGAGAACAAAATCGCTAGAACCGGATAAGTTCTACTGCCTGAAGGATTATCATCTTGTGTTGAAGAATTCAGGCCTTAGTTGTGGTATAAAATCGGAATTTGGCCTTAATATAATGCAATCCAGATTTTGGTACTCCAGATGCCAGTCATCAACAACTTGCTATGTTGTTGTAAGCCGAGATTATCGCGATGTGTATTTCTTTGTCTCAATGGCATCTGATATCTCTAATGACAATCGAGAATAAGAACATATGATGATTAGTATTTTGTTGTAATAATTCGGGAGGTTTGTCTTTTTGTTTTGATTGAGTCCATTTAGGGTTCTCAACGTACCCCTCGATAACATCGGTTACCATCGGGTATTCCAGAACTTTTTTCAGGCGACGCGATAATCCTAAAGTTACTCCCATCACCCAAAAATGCCTGATCCATCAACAACATCACTGACCACTCTCGAAGCACTCTTCAACAATCCCGTATTTGCCGGAGGCATCGGCCTTGCAGGTCTTGGGGCTTCTGCCGCCATCGGACGACGTTTCATGATACTGGGAGCTTCCACCATCAAACGACGTCTTTTGGTGAATCTCGAAATTAGTAAGGAGGATCCATCATATCAATGGATCTTAGCATGGCTATGTCTTCCTCGGCCACCTGGAGGGTTTATCGCATCCAGAATTACTCGTGTTCATGACTATTCCATGCGGACGACCGGCGAACAATTAGAAGGGGGTCCATCATCTGCGACATTTCTTGCACAGCCGGGATATGGTAGGCACGTTGTTCAGCATAAGAATGCTTTTATCCTAGTTCAACGGGAGAAGCAAAGCAGTCATAATATGAATACTGGTGTACCGCACGAAACAATTACACTGCGAACATTATACGCCCATCGGCATATATTCGCAGATATCTTTGCAGAAGCACATGAATTGGCTGCGACACAGCGGGAAGGGAAAACTGTTGTTTACAAGAGTTCTGGAATGGAATGGAGACAATTTGGAGATGCGCGACGAAAACGGCCATTAAGTTCTGTGATATTAGACGAAGGAGTCAAGGAGCGAATCCTGGATGATGTGACAGATTTTCTCGGTCGGCAACAATGGTATGTGGATCGAGGGATACCTTATCGCAGAGGTTATCTTCTATATGGTCCGCCTGGGAGTGGTAAAACCTCTTTTATACAGGCCCTGGCTGGAGAATTGAACTTCGGGGTTGCCATGATAAATCTGAGCGAGCGAGGAATGACAGATGACAAATTAGCACATTTCCTCACGAAGTTACCTCCGAGAACCCTTGTACTGCTTGAAGATGCAGATGCTGCGTTTGTTAACCGAAAGCAGGTGGACTCTGAAGGATATTCAGGCGCAACGGTAACATTCTCAGGATTGTTGAATGCACTGGATGGAGTGGCTGCTGGGGAGGAGAGAATTGCTTTTCTCACTACAAATCATATTGACCGACTTGACGCTGCGCTGATACGGCCCGGAAGAGTCGATATGATAGAAAGAATTGGTGAAGCTACGAGATATCAAGCTTCAGAGATGTGGGACAGATTCTACGGCGACGTTGATAAGGATGGCAATGGGAAATTGCGATTTTTGACAAAGCTAGAGAATCTTGGGCTTGTTGCTAATCAAGAAGGTAAAACGATTGAGCCAGAGCTCCATACGAGTATGGCTGCTATACAGGGACTCTTTGTTTTCAACAAGGACAGCATGGAAGGAGCCATTGCTATGGTTGAGGGATTAATACCGAGAATATACGAGCCCCATACCCTTGAAAATGGGATCAAGGTAGCAGCCTGAGCTTGGACGGGAACCCCAGGTAATAAACATGATGATTGTATATATATTCGAATAACGTCAACATCGATAACATACCCGTCCGAGACAGCCTTCATCGGAGACTTGTTCCATGGCCACAATCCTTCAATATTACATCCAATCGTCCCTTCGCGAATATCATTGTCATTACGTTCATCCGAGTTTACTGAGCAACAGCACTCTTCCCATCATTTTCAGGTAATCCCTCCTCATCCCCCGGCTTTCGGTAAGTCTCAGCAGACTTAGCAGCATGTCTAATTTTGTCTTCTATGATATTGCTTTTATCGACAACGACATTATCAGCGGTTCCTATACATTTCTAATAGCTCAAGTCAATGTTCCAGAAAGTAGATAGAACTTACCCTCTTCGATAGGAGCTTCATCACTCTGAACTGGAATTGGATCCTGTTTTTGGCCAGGACGGGAGACATAATCGTTGTCTGTGAGAACCTCTGAAGATGACATGATGGATTTGGTGGTTTGGTGGTTTGGTGGACTGGTTACTTTGAAGAGGGTTGGGTTTGTTTGTTTGTTAAGAAGGAATCTGTGGAAGACACTCCGGCTACTTGTACTTATCTGAGCTATGTCTTGAGCTGGAGGAGCTCTGTGCGATGTAATGTAGAAAAGGTGCTTGCGGATGGTGATATCATAAATGTTCTCATAGTTTCCCCAAGATCTTGAAACTTTGGGACTGTCCAGTCTCGTTGCGTAGATCAACGGCAATGAAATAATGGCTTCGAATATCAATGCATCATATATTCCTCCATGAACAACGCTACATTAGGTTGGAGCGATCCTAAGGTAGTCTTGCAGTAGCTCTCCCGGTAGCTTGACATATTCAGGTACGATTGCTTGTCATGCATGACTTTTATACTACTTTAAAGGCCTATCTAATTGTAAGTGTTTCTATTTATATTCTAGATTCCGTGAAGTGTATATAAAAGATCTGTGTGATAGAATGACCTCGGAAAATTGTCATGTTACAAAATTTGGGATTCGGTAAATATTGTAGAAGAGAGCATGAACAGTCCGTACCACAAAATGTGTCATATCACATTGGTTCGAAGACTAAGAATGAGAACTAGTTGATTAGGGCTACTTCTCCCATTAGCGGTTCCCCGTCTCCCGATGCACCGGCTGGATATGCAGCTATAAAATCGGTTCTGATCGACGTCAATGGCGGATTTGCCCAATGGCTTAGAAATCAGTTTCGATCCAGCAATGTTGCTCAACCACTTAGAAAGTCAATTAGGTCACCCTCGGTCTCTCATGGCACAGAGCAACAGAGCTGTGAGACAGTTAACAATCAATCACGGAAAATGGTATAGACCCAGATTGAACATCATGAGAAATGATTTATTTTTCCGACTTTGTTGCTGATATTCGAGAATGAGCCAACAGTGTGGATATAAGTGGTCCAGAGCAACAGTAGTAAGTTATCGGTTGGCAGAACATATTTTCCCGTTTCCCGAATTCGAATACGAAGTTTTCAGATGAGATTGGTTCATGAAATATGAAATCAAATCAATATCATTCTATATTACGTAAGGTATCAAATGGAGTTTAGCGTCATACAGTATCAAATATAATTGGTCATGGCGGGGTAGTTCATTACCATCAGCCTAGCTCAACCTTCAATCGTATTCAGTTCTTCACAGCCGTGGCGATGTTTACTGGTCTTGTTGAGATCAAGGGAGGTTCGTAGTTAATCTCTGCTATCCAATGTCACCTCACTAACATTCCCAGTCGTCTCCGATATCAAACTCGACAGTCAATATGGTGCCACTCTCACCATCAGCAATGCCTCCTCCATCCTCGGAGACTGCGGACTCGGTGACAGTATCTCCGTAAATGGTATCTGTCTCACAGTGACATCCTTCACCGATGACAGTCTCACTGTTGGCTGCGCTCCAGAAACCCTTCGTCGCACAAACGTCGGTTCTCTACAAGTCAATTCCGAAGTCAATCTCGAGCGCGCCGTTTCTGTAAACACACGTATGGGAGGACACTTCGTACAAGGGCATGTGGATACTGTTGCAGAATTGATTAAGAGAGAAGAGGATGGAGAGGCTTTGACACTGAGATTGAAGCCCAGGGACAAGCAAGTGATGAGATATATTGTTGAGAAGGGATATGTCACGCTTGATGGAGCGAGCTTGACGATTACCAAGGTTGATGAGGAGTGGTTCGAGATTATGTTGATCGCATATACACAAACGAAAATTGTCACTGCTCTTAAGAAGGAAGGTGAATATATTAATGTCGAGGTGGATCAGATTGGTAAATACGTGGAGAGCGCTGTGGAGGGCTATTTTGCCCAAGGAACTGGTGGAGATATGGCCATTTTGGAAAAAATGGTAGAGCGTATTGTTGAGGCAAAGCTGGCGAAGCTTTCCGGGAATTGAAGTATTCTCCCTGCGCCGTAAGATACCCAAAATAACACAGGTGCTTTACCTACTTTTCGTTGCAAGAAAAACAGTCCTAAATTTCAAGAAGATTTTCTTGTTGTGTGGGAGGTTCAATCTGCGGGTAACACCTCGAATCTCAAAGTGCTCACAGAATTTCAAATATTTGGGCATGATATTTCTGCATTGTTTCCTTCAATAAAAATAAACTTCGCGGCAGATATACAACGGTATTCTTGAGGGCTTGGATCAACCGGTAAGGCTTCTGTCAGTGACAGCTTGTTTCGGTAGGAACTCTTCTCATTTTGTCATGCACAAAGCCATCCAGTGTAAGGATTTATAATGGCATGAAATGTCTTTGCTAGCACATTTTTTGGTCAGTTTCGATTGGAAATTCATGTTCTTAACGTCGTCAAAAAAATTCTAAATCAATTATGCAATGTTGAAACAATTTGTTCCTCTTATATCAACGCCGGATAGACTGATGGATACAGTTACTCCGTCCTTGTTAAGTGCTAGAGTCTCTCTCTTTCTGTTCTCAAGGAGAAAACAATCGTTAAATTCAACTAAGCGGGCTGTCTTGCTTTCTTGAATTGAAGTATAGTTACAAACGGCACCTTCTCCTACCCCGACCAGTTCATATCAAAGCTAACTTTAGATAAGCACCGCTGAAAAGCTCATGCAGCCTTCCATTTCACACTAAAAGACTTTGCAAAACCTTCCAAAAATACCCCCGGCACAGGGTTATCAACCAAAGTATTCCAAACATCAACATCTACTCCGCTGCTCGGCCACCTTTCAACGGGCCAATTTGCCCAGCCCATCATATATAGCGGCACACCAGAGATCGTAGAGTTGGGCTAGACCCACATTGTATTAGCTGTTGTTTGCTTCCTCTTTTACGAAAAATTCTGTCCGAGTTACGTCTGATTCGTACGAAACATAAACATACCGCGCTCCACTTTCCTTGGTTCTCAACGCCAGTATTCGAACATGTTACTCGACCACCGTCAGCTAACCCACATGTACCCTTCTTACTTCCGAATGCATACATCCACATTCCAATGCTTCTGTTATATACAGTGCGACTTCCATCAAAGAGACCACACGCGGTAGTATCGAGTGTCCAAGTGAAGCTCGATGTTATGCAGCCCGCGACCGGACCAGCTCCTGCGAAGTAAGGTGTCGATGCGTTGAGGGCTAGTAGGTAGCCTTTGGAGGTGTAATCGGTGGAAATTACGATTTCTGTCAGAGGCAGCGGAACTGGAGACGCCAAGAGTGGTACGAGCAGGATGAGAAGGGCCGTAACATATTTGAACATTTTGACGATTCTTTCTGGAGAATTATGAATTTATTGAAAGAGTTGCGGCTTATAAATGTGGGATTTGTGCTTCAATAGGGTAGTTATGATACTGGAAATTCTTCCAAGAACGACATGCCAGCGCGGAAATTACGATGTCTTAAAGTCTCATTTCTATTACTTGGCCCGGTTCTCGCGACTTTCACGTTCCGAATTTTATATCATCAGTTTCCAGTTCGTCGGAGCAATTGTATGTTAATCTATATTCACTACCATGCCTTCCTATCTCTTATTCATCATGATATATACTCTGTCTTGGCACTACTATGCACGACTCCGCAAAATCCGGGGGATAGACACAAGGGTATTCGCTCCAGATGTACGCAAGACCCCCCCAATTCCGCCTATTAATCACCCCCAGGAAAGCAAATCTTGTGGGACCCAGATGCTTGTCGGATAAAGGGGGGACGAGCCGGTTAAACACTCGTGGCGTGCCCTGTGATCGCTGACCTGGTGCAGGATATCTGGGGTGCATTCTGGGGTCATAGTGCCGTGAAACAATATCATGCATGCAGGAGTGACATTTCAGAAATTTTGATCTTGGCTTTACATTGAAACATCGTTGGGTCTTATTAAAAATTTCTTTCACGCATACGGCCCGATTTCATAGGATGGGAGTTTGGGATAAGCATTTTTGATTGCGATGTATTATAGTATTCGCTTCTAAGGTAATCTAGGATTGCTTAGGCAGTTGCTAAAAAGGCAAGACCGATGTTGTATGTTGCGGTCAGGAAACTCTGATCCTGAGTGGAATATGCTCCGTTGAAAGCGGCTGGGGTGACTAAACCACTAGCTGCAGCCGTGGGGAAAATATTCTGGTCCACGGCAAAACGAGCTCCATCCTTGGGCAGCGTGCCGCTGACAAAGAAACTGGAGATGACCTTGGCCATTCCGAGAGATACGTGGGAGACGGTGGTATGTCCGCTTCCTCCGCGGTATGCGAGGGTGGATGAGGTGGGGAGGAGAGCCCGGAGGGCTTTGGCGGACTTGAGAGGGGTGGTCGGATCATTCTCGGATGAGATAATAAGGATGGGTGTTTTGGCTGTGGCGAGTAAAGTGTCTGTCTTTGCCATGGCACTAACTCCCAAGTTTGCCACGAGCGGACGGGTGGCGGGGAAGTTGCGACAGAAGGTAAGGGGAGTAAGTCCAGCGTTTAGGATTGGTGTGTTCTCGGAGATGGAGATGCTTTTGGTGAGAGAAATCACGGTATCGATGGTGACTCCATTTGACGGAGCGTTATCAACACAGCCAAGTGGGTAAGTCACAAGAGTACCAACTCCTGGTGCTGAGCCATCGGTTGGCGGACTGTCTGCCAAGGATCCAAGGAGTGAAATGAGAGCAGTTGCATCTCGGGTTTCGAGACCGGATAAGATGGCTGCAAGAGTTTTCCAAGTAGTTGGGACTCTAAGAAGAGATGCGAGAACGGGACTGAGAATATCTAAGCTGATGCTGAGGCCCGAAGCAACAATAGGGTTAATGAAAATATCCTTCATGATGTTGTCAAGTCGGGTGGCCACAGTACCAGTGGTACCGGTGGGGGCTTTGGCGAAAGAGCATCCTGGACTGCCAGCAGCGGCGCAGAAGGCGGCAAAATCGTTCAACGAAGCACGAACACTAAGCTGATCGTTTGGAAGTTGGCTGACATATGTAAGGGCATTTGCCTTGGCATCAAAAACTCCATCTGCAATAATTCTTCCCACGCGGGCGGGGAAAGTCTGGATAAACTCGGTGAGGAAAATAGTTCCATATGAGAAACCCCAGTAGTTTAATTTCGCAGAGGGTCCATCCAATGCATCGACTATCGCTGCCATATCACGAGCAACATATGCTGCAGAAGATGTGTAAAGAGCGGACGATTTCTGCGCCACACAAGCTTTCGCAAGAGCAGCGACCGAAGTGTCAAAAGATTTGATAGCAGCGCTAACCGCCGCATCAGCACTAGCATTTGCAAATTGTCCGAGCCAAAGATTCGGCGCCGATGGAAATGCGCTATTGAAGTTATGCTCGGCACTAGCAGATGGGAAGCACTCCAAAAGCGGACTCGACGCGCCCGTTCCACGCGGATCCCATCCGATAACATCGTACAGACCACCGCTGAGAGCCGAGACTGCGGCGCCGGCGCCGGACTGCACGAATTTCACGCCGGAAGCGCCAGGGCCACCGGGGTTGATCAACAGCGATCCGAGCTTGCTGCCCGCGGCAACTTTGGCGGGGTAACGCGCGAGCGCAATGCTGGCTTTGGCGGTCGATTTCGCATCGCCGTATTCGAGCGCCACTTGAAGCGTTGCGCATTCGACACCCGTGCCGCATGATGTCCATGTCAATCCGTTCACGAGGACCGAGAGGTTGAGCGCGGCGACCAAAACGCTGCTGAGAGAAGGCATGTTGCGAAAATGAGCGATATTCCTAAGAGAGTGACTTTTAAATGAGTGTAATTGCTGATGCTCTTGGACGGAAATATTATATATTCATTCCCATGGTCCAGTATTTATATTTTCCATTCTTTCCGTCGTCCGGCTGTACCGAGATCCAGATTTCAGAATTAATTTCTTTTCGGGAGCATGTGCTTGGATTCATTTTTTCATGCTCTACAACTGAATTATACAGTAGAACCTGGTTATACCAATATTGGATATACCGATATCCTTGATATACCGATATTGGATATACCGATATTGATGGGTCGAATTTTTTGAATCGGTATAACCAGGTTCTACTGTAATCCGATTAATATCCGGGGAAGTCTAATTCTCGTGTAGCTAGGATTGTAGGCGTAATTATGGTTCGATATGGTCGTCGGTAGGAACTGTAGGACTGACTATTTAAGGTTTATGAGAAACTCTATTTTTGACTTTGAACCAGAAATTGCATGCAAGTAACACGCTATCGACATCTATGGTATTTCGATCTTTTCCCATCTTGAAGTCTTGCTTGCGGGATTTTTCACGTAATGTTTTTCTCTGGTAAAAGCTCAATTGCATTTAATACTACATTTTCCTGATTCTCCTGGCTTGAACATGCGAATGGTGTCTGCATTGAAACTATTCACAGAAAATTAATTTTGACTTCTTGTGACGACGCACAAGCGTTGTGAGCGAGCCAAAACACAAAAAAATTGGCTTCTGTGGTTTATAATAAGTGTTTGGAGATGATTTTGGATTCAGTGTTATTTTACCTCCCTCAGAAGTGCATGTGATGAATTACCTCCAACTATTTATATCGCATAATGTCCTCTTACCCCATCATCTTGTGCCTTGAGCTTCGACGAACGCATGAAAAGTATCTTGTGAATGAAGCAAGGTATACTGATACAAGCACTTTATCATCCCCATGCCCGAAAATAACCATATTCCCACTCTAAAACCTTCTCTGCCCCTGAACTCCTCCAAACTACTACGCAAGTGCAATACCAGTAGTTGCATTATACATATCTTTACCCGTCGAAATCCACCATCGAGATGCAGGCAGGAAAGGAATCCAGCCTACATCCTAAGCTACAATTCTTTGATCTTGCCATTGAGCTTCGACTCAAGATCTACAATGAATTGCTCATCGCTTCAGACTCCGAGTTCATTGAGTTAAAATCCTCTGAAACACATCCATCGCATTTAATCTTAAGCCAGAAATATCACCTCCATCCTGCAATTCTACGAACCAACAAACAAATCAACATTGAGGCTTCTTCGATTCTCTACTCCAGTAACAAGTTTGTGTTGGGTCGCTTCCAAGAATTCCATGTACCAAATTACCAAATTATGTCTGTATTTCTCGCCCAGATCGGTGATCGAAATGCTCGTTGTCTTCGCCATCTAGACCTCTATTTTTTACTGTTTCCAAATTCCATCCTTGGACCCGATCGTCCTTGGCCCACAGAGAAAGACCTTGAAGTAATGGAGCGGATCAGTGATAAACTTGAGAGTCTTGTAACACTCAAGATAACTCCATGGGATAACCTACGATTTAGTTCTGGTAGTATTGCCCAGGCGCTTGATGCCTCGAGATCTTTCGAGTCTATTGGTGTGGGGTTGGGTGTACTTGATGAACGATTCAAAGCCATGCCAGCTTTGAAGGAGATCATGGTGAACTTTCATGTGTCGAATGAATGGTCAGATGATTTGGTGGATAGATTTCTGAGGAATAATATACGTGATTGTGGATGGAGGTGTCAGGTCACTAGAGAAGGTACTCTGGATGAATCGGATACACTTGGTCGTTACTTTGGGCTATTTTGCTAGTCCGCAGTTCAGCTAAAGAGAATAATGCAGACCTTTATAAATTTCCTCTTGGCTTCTCAGTTGGGAGATTGCCATGAGATCAGAATCGGAAAAGAGAAAGATTCATCCTGGATCGTGATTGCACCAAGTGCATTGGAAGCACACCACTCGTCCTGCCTAGAGTAGCTTATATCTAGCTTAGATACAAAAATGAGAAATAAGCAATCATTGTTTGCCAAACTTCAAGTCGTAAAATCAAATCGACGTGCAAATGTACAACAATTCTGAATTCGCATTGTTTATCTCATCTTCTGTTATATTGTCACTTATTTGTCATGATTTACTCTTCTCCCTCATTCCACCTCTCCCCCAGCATAACGAGTCCAAACACATTCTCAAAGCAAAAGTATACGAGTGTATTATGAGATATTTTCCAGAAGATAAGCATATATGCATCTCTTTCTCAATATCCGCATTCAATATCTTAAAGATTTGAACTACAGTCTCAAGATCCTGCGCATAGATGCCCATCTCATAATAACTCTCGCATAGAGAATAAGATGTGCAAATGAATAATTGATCGCCAAAAAAGACAAGCTCAGAGAATAAACTCGACAATGATTTTAAGCATATTTACCTACTTCCCGCAAAATTCCTCCGAATCTTATACTTTTCTTTCCTCTAGCCTAGTTCCCATGTGTCTCTCAATGTATGCTCTATCTTCTTGACCATGAATCATTCCACAACCATCTATAGCAGAACGTAACCACGAGTTGTTTGGTCTCCAGCTTCACATTAGTTCTGCTTATTCGCACTCAAAAAGAACCTCTTTCACATCGTGATCAGAAAATAAAGAAAGCAACTATGACCATGAGTGATGCTAGAAAACTACACACTACTCTTACTTGAGTCTGCCACTCGGCAGAGTTCTTCTTCTTCATGTTTGGAAAACTCAACTTCTACCATCAGCGCAGATCAAGTGTTTAGCTCGTAAAATCTTTACGTCTCTTGATAGCACCAACAAGCGTAGCATTAGCTCCCAGAGTGGGAAGAGGTTGATCTAGGTGCACCGCCCAAGATCCATTAGCATTGTCTGGACAAACCGGTGCTGTTTTTTTGGGAAGGTAATCTGATTGTTTGACTCCATTTAGAGTGATTGATTTCCAGATATTTTTCAATGTGGTAAACTCGGGATCCAGGGACAGAGGCTCTCCGCCATGTTCAGTATCCTTGTAGTCGACGATTCCATATTCATTTCCCTCGTTGACCCATTCGTAGATAATTGCGCCGGACCATGTTCCTGACATTTCAGGACCAAAGATAGCTAGTGGTCGCCAAAAGTTCTGTAATGGTGGGATTAGAATTGCTACTCTGGATGCTTGAAATCATCTGCGATTGAACTGCTTGAGAAGAGAAATGAGATAAGGTGATGCTTTTTACGTTGGTCGAGGAACGATGCATCCTCTGTCCGAAAAGAATATGAGAATGGTGTAATTCTCAGCCATGTTCTGTAGGTTATGGTAATCCGAACTATCGTACGTCGCATTGCCACACCACTCATAAGAATTGAGAGCAAAGAACTCAATCGTCGTTTGAGGATCACCGCACGCAAGGTAGTTCTGCAACTGTGGTCGTTAATTCTGCATTATCGGCCGCAGAATAGCCAATTGGAATCTTGCGATAACCCATTTTATCACGGTGACTTCTCATATCGGCCGTGGCGGCATTAGAGTTATTGTTGGAGTTGATAACTTCATTACCAATCCAAAAGCCTGCGGTATCGAAAAATGAATGAAATGCATCCATGACCTTAGCATACCTTAGAAATTGATCCGTTGTCCAAACTGGACCAATGGCGTGAATGGCACTATCAAATGTATCGAGATCAACCCAAAGGAGTGACATTGACAAGGGAATCGGCACCTGTGCCCTGGAACGCAAAACCAGGCCATGAAGCTATTAGTTCCCTGCAACTGCCTTGAAGATTTTGAAAGAATGAGGGCCGACTCATGACAATTGTCGTGAGCCCTTTCGGCCGGAAAAAATAGTTGAATGAAAAGTAAGGGCTACCATTAATACAAAATTGGTCTTCACCAGCAAAGAACAATTCGAGCCCTTGACAACAATTTCCGGGATAGCAGAAACCGTCGTAAGACTGGCTGCCACAATCAATGCCGTTTTGAAGAGCCTCGAACGCATTTTACAATTGGTATTCGATGTCCACGACGATGATGATAGTGTGGCTTTCAAGCAGAGGACTCGATGACTCTAGTATGGGTAACAAGTAGGGATTGATGTGATGAATGATTTTGTCAAGCGAAAAATGATGTTGTAGAGAAGAAAGGAAAGAAGAGAAGGGAGAGAGGGTGGGCATCGTGCCATGTCAATTGGTATCGGGAAGGTGCGACCAGTCCCGTTGATAGATAACTTACCACTTTGTTATGCCTTCCATTCGGGGTAGTTGCATTTGCTGCATATGGAAGCAAACCTCAACATATCATTCGAATCAGACCACGGTATCCAATAGACTGAAGTGCAGTCCTACAATAAAAGTCTCTGCAATGATCAACCTGAAGCATCTCGGATATTGAGATACTCTTGATTGTTGACCTGATTTAGAATATTGGCTTTGTCAAGCTGCTAACAGTATTCTCAGAATCTGAAGATTAAGCCCTAAACCAGATTGCGGTCCGAAACTATTGGATCCGCTGCCACATTGATTTGATTGATGATAGGAGGATTCGAACATTAAGCAGAGTCGCGTTCTTTCATCGATTCATTGAAGTTCTCCACTAGTTAGCTGTGTATTCGACAATAAGATTACCACGAAGCATACTTCCTTACACGATACACTCATTTTTAAAGATTTGGGATTCCCGAATTGGTATTTGTTACTTGTAATGATTAAAGGCGACAAAAAGTCTCCATCGCAGATGGGTGTATTGTTACCTAGTAAGTGCTCACTCTTGCTAAATTGGTATACTTGCTCGGCGTTAATAGCATACAAATTGATTAAAACGCCAAGCCAACTCATATTACCCGTGGCATCAGTATGAAAATGATATTCAAGAATCATATCCCCATCCTCTTGCATCATTGTACTCGCTCACGAAGTTTGTCGCTGCTGCAATAACTCCAATAGCTCCATCCGCCAAAGTGTTGCCCGTACCATGTAGAGCACGTTCAGCCGCTTGACCTCTAGCAATTTCCTCTCGCAGAATCTGTACCCTATAATCCTCATCCAGACAAGAACCGGGTTTAATCATTCGTCCCAGTATCGCAGATCTCAAGGCAGCTTCCCAATGATTGATAAATTCATCCTCGCTTTGCACAGTTGCTTTTCGAGGGGAGACACCGGCTCCCGCAGGTCTGTCAGCATATTGATATATGCCCTTTACTACCTCATAACGACGAGTAATCAAGAATAGAATTGGCCAGGAGAGTACCCATAGGAATGTGAGAAAAAAGACCCAACGTATCCAAGGAGTCATTCGCCATTCGTTAATCATATGAGGCGAATAAACAATTACTCGTTTGTGCGACATTGGAAAATTAACTTGAACTTGACCACGGTAATTCGTAGATGTAACAATACGTCGTAAGAGATACTCAAGATGACTTTTGTCGTGATTTATGATCTTGCGCTCGAATATAAAGCATTTCATGCTGGATGGATCGGAAACGAATTTTTCACACCAGGCTTGTAATTCGTCCCCAGTCGATCCCGACTCAACATCATAATTGGAAAGGGAGGGCTCGAGAGACTTGATTATCCCTCCACGGTATCCTTTCTGGTTATCAGGCAAGATCTCTAGTTTTCCTCCAGATCTTATTCCAGTCGTGAGCAGATGTGTTAAATTCAGACGTATGTGAAAATCCGTAATAGTCTCTGTGGAGTCTTTCTTGTGTCGACGCTCGGTTTCTTTGTGAGTTCCCAATAATTCCACATAATAAGTTGGAGCGTATTGAGCTTGTTCGAGGATCATTTGACGAAGAGCATCAGGATCTGTAGAGTAATTTGGGAATCTCGTCGAGAAATCGGTTGAACTCCAGTCGTGCGAGGAGAAAGGAAGATCGGGTGGAGGGCTACAGCAGGGCAGGTTAGTTCAGCTGTACAGCATATCCTGAGAAGGCATTCCTACATGTACCAGCCCGCCCCGGAGGCAGATTGAGAATTGTTGACAGGTGGGTCATCAGCTCGCGAAAGAAGAGGTGCTGATGAAGATGTTTCTTCATAGGTTGGAAGGTCTTCTTCGGGGTATTCTTGATCAATACTATTGAGAAATCTCGCGGAAGAAGAAGCAGCATTGCTAGCTTCTAATAAATCTCTGTGAACATCAGCCTTGTAGGGCTGAGGCGTTTCTTTCCCCATAATGCAGTTTGATGGTGCCCAACCAAGAGCTGCAGATCGAATCGTTTGGTGGTATTGTTGTAATTTGGAGATTTCGTCGGTAGAAGCACTATTCCAATGGGTAAAATCTCTGAGTTTGAGGTGATGTGGTGTTGAAAAGGATGTGAAGTAAGATGAGGTTATTTGGTTGCTTACCTACCTAGGGAGACACTCGATTTGCACAGCCACAAATTCTTTTACGTGTACAGAGTACTAACCCTAGAGTAGGCATGTGAACTCTGATCAATTATTGATGAGTAACTGAGCTCCTGAGGTGCTTGTTCTTGCATCTCAAACTCCATACTCGTACAATGCTTCCAAAAGAAAAAAGCTCTCAGCTTGATCCAATGCCATCCACGCCATCGTATTGCCTTTCACCACTCACTCATCATTATTGCAAAAACACGGACTTGCTTCTCAAAGTTCCGCTCAATGATCAGCACAGCCACGATATCATAAACTAAAGGCAATGGTTATATGGTTATCATGCCATGCCATGCCATGCCATGCATGATAGGTATATCCCCAGCTTTTCTCATTTAATGAAAGTTTCTCCTCTATATTCTAAAAATAGATAATGATAACGTGTATTATGTAACAGGACCCTTTATCGGTATTCGGGGTTCTTTTTTTATTCGGAAAGAAACATAAGTTAGTTAGCACGTGCACGTGGTTATAAGCAATATTATATTATAATACCTGATCTGGTATTTATTGAGGGCCCGGCTGAAACCTAGCGAATTTTCCTCATCAAAACAAGCACGAAAACACTTTTTTTGAAATTCAATTATAATTTCAAGAATAATTTAAATTGTGTCAAATTGTATTTATTTTATAGGCATTCTATTTGAAAATCGATTTATTTCTTCAGAATTCCTTTTTCCAAAGGTTTTCAAATGTTATATATCTATTTTAAAACTATCATAGTAATTTTGGTGGATTCGATTAAATAAGCTGGGCCCTCAATAAATACCAGATCAGGTATATATTAACTTTTTGTACTTTCTCCCTTTTGGGTGGGGGAAAGGAGCTGATTGTTACGGGAGCTGCCTCTAGGGTCACGTGGAAGTGTCTAGAGATCTCTCGA